>JAPWTK010000388.1:360000-440030 GCA_029963805.1 Aromia moschata
GAAATAATTCAATCATTCAAATCAATCAATATCAATAATTCAAAAAATTTCTAGCTCACCCGAAAAACTTGGAAACGGCTTTTAAAATATTTGGGAAATATTTCTTTTTCACAATTACAAAGTGAATATAAAAATTTGAACCTATCAGGTATACCAAGTGACTCTCCAAAGTGACTCTCTCTCATAATTTTCTTTTTGAATAAAATAATGAACTTTTGAATTGGACATGAGGCAAAAGTCTGCATTTCGAATTATTGGAAATAGTCCTAATTTCCGATTTTCAATTTTTCTATTTATTTCCAACGTTCTATTTATTTTCATTTATTTTGATTTAAAATGTATTTAATACTTAATATCATACTTGTACAGATGTATTTTTTTCACAGACATATTCAGCCATTTATTTTTTTATTTACATCATGTAATTAAAATTCTACAATGAAGTAAATGTAGAAAAAATAGTATGTGCTGATTCTGTCCACATTTTCCCTTTTCAAGCGTTTAAATATTGAAACGAAGAAGAAAATGTTCCTGTTTTGTCATTTTCTTAGATCACAGTGATGCAGAGAGCTTTTTATTACCAACATTTTGATATCACTCACTCGTCGATTATGATAGTGACAATACAAATTTCAAAGAATGTATCAAATTCTTAGGGGTGTACTTAGATAGTAAGCTATTTTGGGAGTATCATACTGCTTACTTATGCAAAAAAATTGCTTCGAAAATATATCTGTTAAGAAACCTGGCGAAAAACTCATCCCAAAAAACGTTGCTAACGGCCTATTTTGGCCTAATTCATTCTTTCATTGCGTATGCTATTCTATCATGGGGACACGCTTCAAGTAGCTCTACTGTGTTAGCGGCTCAACGAAAGGCGGTTAGAATAGTAGCCAATTTATCTTATCGAGATGACTGTAAACAGGCATTTATAAAGTTCAAAATTATTAGAAATTATAGACATTACCATGTCTATATATTTTTCAGTGCCTGTTATACATAAAATCGAATATTCAGCACTATATTAGGCATAACCAAATTCATAAATATCCTACAAGGAATAAGGAGAAAGTCAACCCTAACTTTCATCGATTATCGAGATATAGATACGGTCCAAGTTATTATGCAATAAAATTCTGCAATACATTGCTACAGTCAGTAACAAATTTAAGTTATGAAAATTTTAAACATTCGATAAAAACTGCTAGTAGATAATCCTCTCTATAATATAAAAGATTTTTTACAATAGATTTTAAACATAATTTTAACTTGTAAATTTTACTGTGTTTATTGTTATTGTGGGTTTTTTCTTATTATGTGCTAAGGACTGTATGTATTGTCTTTTACATGTATTTTCTATTTTGTAACTATATTTTTTTTTTTTTTTTACTTTATTAAACATATTACATAACTTATGTAAATGCTAACTGTATCATACTGGGGCTCATCAATATGTAGTGTTAATACAGAATCAAATTTGCTTTATTTCTGTTTTCTTTTCGACGTACTGAATTAAAAAAAAGTCAAAGTTATAGCAGAAACGAATAAGTTCAGATGCCATTAATTTATGAAGTATCACGATATATTTTTTTCGAAGCGGCTCCAGTTTAGGCCGAAAAAATTTGCAATTTGGCGACATTCTAGCCGACATTGTTTTCCCAACCTGGACAAACAAACATTGATTTGATATTATTTATTCTTTCCAATAATTAAACGATAAAACACGAAAATTGTCCTGGAAAATGATGTAAATAAATTTTTCTACGTCTACTTAATTCTATTGTTTTAATAAACTTTAAGCGCTCCATTCCAAAAGAGGTAAATAAATAAAAAATAAAACAAATGACTACATATGTCATAAAGTGACACATGTAGTTTTACGTGTGTCGCTCACACCATTTTAAAACACAACAAATGCAAATAAACAGAATATGGCATTAATAACTTTAACAAATATCGATATTTCGAAAAAGTAACAATAATGACAAGACTTTGCGTTTACTTGGTGATGAAATAGTATATTGTGCAAAAAGTGCAGAAAATGGCTAATTTCTGCATTTCTGTGAGAAATTGCATTTTTACACATGTTGCAAACTTTTTCTAAGACTGCACATTTTTTATAAAAATGTAGAAAGAAATTTATTACAAGCCTTTATTTTTATATAACTATATTAAAAAAAAAACGACAAATAGAAGTGAGACGACAGATAAGAGGCAACTGCATACGCATAGAAGTTAGTGAGGGAATAACACTGACCCCTCTCACCACCTACGCTAGCCGTTAGAACAAGAACTGTAGAATTTATTCTTTTTTCACAACTGACCAATGTCTGATGTACACATAGTGTATATATACATATGTGATATCTAATACAACCATCAGCATGGCTTTCTTATTTAAGAAAGATAATTGTGCTCATTCACCAATATATGTATTTTCTTTATGACGTACACCTACCCACGAACAGTAATACTTAAAAAAAAGGTGTAGATACAACGTTTATGCATAACATGATAGCATTACTCTGGCACATAGTTATTAGACATTTTACGCCATTTTGGAATAGCCCAATCTCGTTCACCTGTTGTTATGGCGAACAATGTATCGTTTAAATGGTTGTGTTTTACATACCTACACGTCATGAAATGTACTCATTTTGTAACTACATGAAATGTTCATAAAAGTGCTTTCACATTTTATTTCTGGAAATTTCGAGCTGTGTTAATTAAAAGTTATATTAATTAGTTGACGAACAACAGATTTTGTTATTAAGTCAGTAGTAGTTTAAAGAAAAACACATTGTAAAAACTACAATAATTCATAAAGCAGTGCAACTAATGTATTAAAAATTGTGTAAAACCGTGATAGGTAAAAACCGAGCTCATATTTGAGCCGAGCCGATATCACATTACTCAGACACTTAGGCACAAAAAAAAAAATATCAGTGAGCGACAAAAAAAATTCAAAACGCAGAACGTGTATTCAATATGAATTACACTAATATATTTTTTTTGTGTCTGGGTAATGTGATGAATTCAAATATGAGCTCGGTTTTTAACTAATCACCCATACACGTTTTTAAAGAAGGAGAAGAATATAAAATATGAGAAACCATAAGCACTCTAGTTAATTTTCGAAGATTAAAAAAAAATCACTTTTTTGCAAAAAATACTTCATTTTGTAACGATAAAAGTATAATACAATCAATAAATTATTCTGTTGTATTTTTTCGCTTGAATTTTCCGGGATCGGTTGCACGATTGAGGGCCCAATAGTAGTCCGCTAACGTATAGTATTTGGGGTCCATGTCCCATTCTACCGCTTCTCCATTTGAGCACTTTGCTGGTGAAATCCTTCACCGTGTTCGTCTGAAACTACACCTAAATTATCAGGGAAGAATTCCAAATGGGAGTGAAGAAAATGCAGCTTAAACAATAAAACTGCCTTCAGACTTGTCTTCGAAGAGTCAATAAACAATCACCACTCGGTAGGAAATATAGGAAAGGCCAAGTTTGTTCATTAAACCCGAAATATCATGACAGTAAACTAAGTCCTCTGTCATTGAGAAAAATACTGCCAGCAAAGACTGCCTTTTCCGAAACGTGGACATTTTCACTCCTTTTGTAAGAGATTCCACTGCTGTAAACGAGATCCAAGCAGCTGTGCCTTTATTTTGGGAAGATCAAAATCACGAATAAGATCGTTGAGCTCTTCCTGAGCTATTAAATGGGGCTGTTTACTGCTATTACATTTGTAATCGCCTGCCTCTTGAACACGTGGACCGGCTTTTGGTTCAAAATCATTTAGTTCATCCGATTCCGAGTCGATTTCGTATTTTTCTGACGACTTGGGGACAGTATGCTAGAAGCGTCATGAAGTATAGGTCTCTTGGCTGAGAGGATATTAGGATATTTAATTTTATGTTTTCCCTTTACTAGAAAACCACAGGATTTTTGTTAAGCAAAAGTAGCAATCATCAACATGATTCTAAGGTTCCCGCCAAATCATTGGAACTCCAAACTTTGTGTGGCAGGAAATTTTGGGAGCCCAAGTTCTGTCTTGATCGCCAACTTTGCACCCAAAATACGAGTAGGCTTTTCTTACAAGGCTTTCTTACAAAGATCCTCCGACTACCGGCCGGCTGCTTATAAACTCGTTTCGTACGTCGTACACGGGGTTTAAGGCTAGGCGCAAATTGAGACGCGTATAGCGCGTGTGAGGTGGTGCAGCACAGCGCGCATTTTTGTGGGAACCAATAGAACGGCGTAAGTTGGCAAGTGGACGCGAGGTGGCGCGACTCTCGTCAGCTCTTACTCGCGTGGCGCTGTAGTTGAGCCACAGTTTTTCGTGCCGCACGTGTCATGTGTCAGCCCAATTTGTTGTTGGGCAAATTTCTCATGTTTTTATTTTCTAGTTTTTCTCTTCTACCTTTTCAATTTGTTTCGTTTTCTGTTTCTTGAAAATACCTATAGCAGAAAACTGCAAGTTTTTCGTCAGTTGAAATCGGCTTTTGAGCATTACATCCATTTGAGCCAATGGCTTGTTAGATCATCACTTCAGCAGATTGGTTTCGACTCATTCGAAAATAATTGGTAAAATCAGCATCACAAAATTGTCCATATTTTTCCCTTTCCAACATAAAATATTTATTGGGTGATTTTAACTTCTTAGTCGTCAAATAAAGCGAAACTTCGTCTTCAGTATATTCGTAGTCAACCATTGGATGCGAGTGGTACGCTAATCTCTTTGAAACTGCATCTCTCAATATACAGATTCCCACGCTACGCGTGTGGCGCGTGCGCGTCGTGCCAGTCATGTCACGTCACCACATACGCGCTATACGCGTCTCAATTTGCGCCTAGCCTAATGGGTATCTCGGTTATTTTAAGTCCTAGGGGGTCGAGACTACGTAGATGGGGGTCATCCCCAGACGCTCCCATGCGGTGTTGCCAGATGGTGCACAAAACTTTAAAGGAAGAAAATGTAAATCTCAAAAGTAAATTAAGTGAGATTTCTCAGTCGGAAAATTTACATGTTGATTCTGTTGTAAACAGTAAATTAGATGGCCTGGAACAGCGCAATAAAATGTACCAGTTGCGCATATTTGGAGTACAAGAAACTAAAGACGAAAATTTAAAAGAAGTGTTGTTGGACTTTTTTGACGAAAAAATGGCAATATCTAATTGTCAAATTGAGTACTGTTATCGGATTGCAGTTAATAATAAAAGGGATAAAAAACCAAGACCAATTCTGGTAAAATTTGCAAACATGATAGACCGCAATAGTATTTTTTATAATAAGAAGAAACTGAAGGGAACAAAAAATTTCCATTAACGAAGAGCTGACTAAATTACGTTTCCATTTGCTAGTTTCGGCAAAAATTAAACTAGGAAAAGCCTCTGTGTGGTCAAATGGAGGTAATATTTATGCGAATGTTAAAGGGAAGAAATACTGCATGAAGGCTACTGAAGAGTTAGAAATGATATTAAAGTAATGCTGTTCGGATGCTATCTCTATGTGTATCTACTTTTGTGAAACAATATCCCTTATCGATCGTATTCTAAAATTTGTAATTTGAAGCGTATTGATAAGGACACGTTACTTGATTTACTATTATTAACACTTTTCAAGATATTGTGAATATAATAGACATAAATGAAAAAATCAATTATTTCAACAATTTAATGCTCATTTTGTTTGACACTATTGCTCCAGTGAAAGAGGTCTTAATTAAAAGCCGAATCATGGCTGACTGACAATGTCAAACTTCTAAGAACTCTAGAGATAAGGCCAAAAAATTTAACAAAACAAATAATTTAGAACATTGGAACTATTACAAAAGTTTAAGGAATCAAACGCTACTGTTCGAAATGAAAAAAAGGCATGTCTTCAAAACTAATAATCATAATTCAATTAAAATTTTCTGGAAAAAATTAAAAGAACTAGATATATACAATAACCTAATAACTCATGATCCTGAAGCCTTAAATAAGCCAAATGATATTAATAATAATTTCTTACATTATTCTGGTGTAAGTGTAGCTCCGATAATCAGATTTTACAGTTTTATTACGATAATTTGAAATGTAATTTTAATTCATTGTTTAAGTTTGATATTGTATCTGAAAATACAGTTTATAAGTACTTGCTTGAATTAAATCAAATTCTACAGGATCAGATGAAATTAATATTGAAATGCTACTATTATGTTGTCCATATATTTTGCCTTACTTGACAGATATAATTAATTCCTGCCTGACGGAAATGGTTTTTCCAGATTGTTGGAAAATTTCAAGAGTTGTGCTTTTACCTAAAAAAGTGATGCAAGTAGTTTACTGACTTACGTCCAATAAGTATTCTTCCGGTGCTGTCAAAGGTCTGGAAAAAATAATGTATTCACAAATTTGTTTGCATTTACAGGACTATAATATTTTATACCTATCAATCTGGTTTCCGAAAAGGATATAGCTGTACTACAGCCTTGTTTAATATAACTGATGATATATTTAGGCATATGGATAATGGTAAAACCACAGTAGTGGTACTTTTGGATTATTCGAAGGCCTTTGACACTATCAACCATGAGCTATTACTATCAGTGTTACATTTTATTGGTTTCTGGACAGTGCTATCGAACTAATTAAAAACTACTTGCATGGTAGATATCAGTATGTGGAAACATCAAAAGGTAATCCGACTTAGGCAACGTTAAGTGTGGAGTACCTCAGGGCTCTATATAGGTCCATTATTATTTAGTATATATACTTGTAATATTGCATCCAACTTAGAACATAAAATTTCACTTATATGCGGACGATACTCAAATATAAACTGCTCTTACTGTTTCTGATTTACAAAATGTTAATATTACTTTAAATAGAGAATTAGAGAAACTTACCAAATTGTCTAAACAACACAGTTTAAAACTGAACCCCAACAAGTCAACACTTTTGGTATTTGGTAGGTCACGTTCTTTTGTAAGAAAAATATTAGTGTCATTATAGATGGTACAAAATTGTCTTGCTCTAATGTTGCAAAAAATCTTGGCGTTGAAATAGATACGGATTTAAGATTTAAAAAGCACATTTCTAAGTGTCTACAAAAAGCGTATTTGAATTTGAAAATGTTATATGCCCATCGACACGTACTATCTGTTTCTTTAAAAATAAAACTAACTGATGCACTGGTATTAAGCCATTTCAATTATTGTGATGTACTATATAATTCATGTTTAGATAATATAGACAAAAATCGTATAGAAAAGGTTCAAAAATCATGTTTGAGATTTATTTACGGTATTCGTAAATATGAGCACATCTCGCATAAGTTAGTTGACGCAGGATGGATTAATATGGCTACTAGACGCAAGTATCATTCGCTAGTGTTTTTTCACAGAATAGTTACAAATAAATGCCCTCCATACTTGTATAATAAAATTAAATTTCGCTCTGACGTACACATTAAATCTGAGGTTTAAAGGTCTAATATCGCCACCTCCTCATACATTAACCATATTTCGCAGATCCTTTACCTATAATGTCTACAACTTATATAATAAACTGCCAACTGAAATTAAAGATCTTCCTCTGACTAGTTTTAAAATAAAAGTAAAACAGATCCTATCTGCTTGATTCGTTTTGTGATTTGTGTAATTGATCTTCTTCGTGTTACATACATTGGTATATATATTTTTTTTTTGTTTATTATGGTCATTATTATTGTGTATTATTCAATACTACAGAAAGTTTCGTCTTTTTTTATATTGTAATATAATATTTATATCTTTGCTAGGCCGAAACTTTGTTCAGCAAGTGCTTTGCACTATGTTGTTTTTGGTCTATTTTGCGGAATGTCTGTGTTTAAATTTGATATGTGTTTTTTTTCCTCTTCTTATTTAAAATTATGTAATAAGATACAACCTGCAAATAATATTATTATTATTATTATTATTATTATTATTATTAATAATATCCCTAAACTTAGAGAAAGCGTAGCAACGTCGCACCCCGGTATGCTATAACTACTTATATATCGCATAGGTACATCCTTATACCTGCTTTGCAATCAGTCGAAACATGTTCTCTAGATTTTGCTACGTGATACAGGTATGACAATTTACAGGTCAGTGTAAGGGTTACATAGGTATAAATTATCGAAATAACACATTAGCTTGGTGTGGGGGGGGGGGATTTTCATGCCGAACAGTGTTATAGGCAACTCGCGTAGCATGCGAGGGGGATACAATGGATTGTCTTGTAGTAGTCCACTGTCAGCTAGTATTGTTGTATAATATCCGTTATATGCAATACGCTGAATAGTGAAAATACAATTTAATAATAATATATCCTGATGCCAACTTTACAAATTATTAATAGTATTTATTTATCATACTTGATATATCGTTATAGACGTTTTTATGTATGGAACACAGGAGTTCAATTGTTTTTGTGGGAGAAAATTGTCATTAAATAGTTAGTTTTATGACTTGGATAAGTATTTAACTTTTTGAGAAAAATAATGTTAGTTTCGCCCAGCTATGTAAATACGTAAATGGAAACAAGGGAAGTACCTTTTTTGGTACTAAATACAGTGCCAGCCAGTGGCGGTTGGTGATATTTCAGTTAGCCATATCTTGAAAACGACGCATGGGACCCACTTCACCTGTCAACAAAGTTTGCGAAAAAAAAAATTCAAAAGACCGGAGCACTCCCTGGGATCTCAGGACGCTCTGTGGAATATTTGCAGTAATTTTTTTTTTCATCATATAGAAACAAATATAAGGAGAGGTTTTTCGATTTGTTACAAAATATTTTTTTTTTCAAAATGTTATGGCCATTTTAATTTTAATTATATATAAACATTTTGTTTCCCAAAATTTGTTCTACCTCGCGAAATGTCGGCATAACGAGTCAGTCTCGCTTTGTCACGTTTGAAAGTGCGTTTTGTTGGGTGATACGTGTTATTCGTTATTAATATACCGTTTATTAATTATTAATTAAAATTGTCCAATGTACGCATGGCTAAAATTATTAGTTACTTTCTGTTATTGTACAGTAAGTACAATACTTACTTCCTTCAGTAAGAAGGAAGTGCACGGTTATGCCGCTGAGAGACAATCCCACTCTAATAATGACTTTTGTTAACAAACTTACCTAAAATGTACCGAGTTATGAAAAAATTGTAAAACTTAAAATGCTCAAAAATGATGGTTTTACCTATTTACTGATATTTAATGGTACTTCTATATTACCACAATATTATGCGACGACGCTAAAGGTACGGCCTCATGCAGTCGCTAGTCGCTCGTTTTCAGCGACAAATTAGGTCCAATTTTCCAACAAATTTTCCGCCATTTTAAGAATCGCAGCGACAAGTAGCAGCGTCAACCTGGCTGCTGGTTGTAAGAATGCGCGACAGAAATATCGAAAGGTGATATAATCGATAAATATCGATAAATATCTAAATATGATATATCGATATGTACAAACCCTCTATTCCTAACCTCTTTAAATAGCAATAATAACAATAAACAGAAAATACCAAATCGTGCGATTTCTGGAAAGGCTAATACATTTGTCATATCGATGTTCTTATTTAATTAAACCAGTTCTCTAGTGCGATTTATCAAGGTTCTCAAAATAGCTGTTTACCACATCAATGACCTCCTCGTTGCTGTGAAATCTTCGGAGGGAACAGGTGGTAGTCACTGGGTACTAGATCTGGCGAATAGGGTGGATGTTCAAGCAATTCGAACTTTAATTCGCAAATTTTTCCCATTGCAATGATTGAACGATGGGCCGGAGCTTTATTGTTAACACTCTAAAGTTGTCTTGTCAAAAATGCTGTCGTTCAAAAACTAACCAAGCTACTGACCTGTAACTATAGATACAAGCTAGTCTGGAGTAAAACTATACGATGCTAGCGTTTAACTGGCCTTATAGAATAAAAAAATTCTTGTTTACTCATAAATTTACGTTTGTTAGGGCATATATTTTCATTTGTCTTTAATTCATCTTCGACCACACTTCCGTATGATCTTCCAGTTGAGACCGTCGAATTATGGTTTTTCCATCATCTTAATAAATATTTCATTAAATAAATTTTATCCGTCTCGCATTATTTTAATTGTTTTGTTACTTACCTAACACCGGATAAAAGTAGTGGTTGTTATCGATATAAATATGCCTGTACCCTTCCGTGCACGGATGATCCGTAATTTCGTCGACAATTACTTCACATAGTCCACAGGTATAGACCACTTTTATCTTTAAACAGAAAAAAATCATTTTTACATGATTATAAATGGTTTACAAGAAAAGTGACGTTACTATCTTGCAAAAATTCCATCGCATTACAATTAAGCTGAGATATAATAAAGATTTCTTATTGCTTTTGTTTTTATAATTACTGAATCCTCTTAAATATTGTCATTAAATCGTTAGAAAAATTTACCTCATCTAAATCCATTGATTGCACTTATGTATGTATTTATTCCATGAATAATAATACACACTCATTGTATTGTATGTAGTTGTTTATATTATAAAGGTTATGTATCGAATATATCGATTATTTCATATCGATGTTTCGACCCGGATTTATTTCATCGCTCCTCTCCCAGCGACAAAGTTCAACTTGTTGGAAAAGTTGAACTTTTCCAACTTTGTCGCTGCGATTCTTAAAATGGTGGAAAATTCAAAATCGTACCACATGACCTCATATGTCGCTGAAAACGAGCGACTAGCGACTGCATGAAGCCGTATCTTAATAATTTTGTTTCATTTCTGAGGCAAATACACGTACAGTTTATTTAAAGACGTTCTTTTAAACCACACTTTATTACATATCTGTTACCTATAAAACGAATTAATCTCAGATCACCGTAGATCAGTTTTTGCTACGTCACTGTAACAGGTAAGTAACGGACTGTAATCTTATAATGTACAGGGTACTCAAAATAGAGGAGCAAACTTGAACAATTTTATCCTTTAATAATCCCGAAATAATAAAATATAGTACGTTCCATTTAAAATAAGCGACTTAATAAAGGATAAAATTGTTCAAGTTTGAACCTCCATTTTGAGCACACTGTATATTTTTCTGTGTATTTAGAATTATTGGTAGTAACTTCAACATTTCATACTTATATGGTAAAAAAATTAATCGTAAAATTTTACCACTGCGAAAGTTATTAATTTTTTTCTACAGATTTACAATTTTTTTCTTAAAATTGAAATATCTCGAAAACCGTTCATTCTAGAAAGACAGTTGTTATTACAGTAACTTTAAATTACTGAATATAAATCAAATGTGGCATAAAAAATATAACATGTCATTTAAAATAATAGAGTTAGCATCCATTTCCCACATCTCCGGAAGTGCCAGAAAATCGGCATTATTTCAGATGTGTCTGTCATATTTCAGATCCCCGAAAACACTCAGATACAAATTTTCAGGTCCATATCATTTATACTTCTCCCAAGACGTTTAATAGGTGAAGCACCCTTTGTACAAAAACACGTCATATTATAACCAAAATACGTAGAACTAACAATAAAATCGTAGAACTAAGAGTTTTAACATCTAATGCGTGGAGCTTACATTAATTCGTAAATAATGCGAAACAGTTACTATTAGCAGTGCGTTGCCGCTCGAATGTCAACTTTTTATCGATTTTGCGTGTTTGACTGTTCTTGTATGCGGTCCTTCTTTAACTTGAGTGGTCTCATTTATATGTGAGTACCTTTACAAATAAATATGGTATATCAACATATATTAAGCTCATTCTAGTCTAATAATTTCGTAGTTAAAACGCCATTGCGTCTATGCTGCTGAAAATTGACAAAATGACTCGTGTTTGAGTCTTGAAGCTTAGTTATGAAGTTTGACTTATGAAGCTACATACTTCTACATATGTTTTTCCGCTTATGTAATTTGTTGCTGCAATTTGATGCAGCAAGTCCTTACCGCTATATTTTTGGATTTACACTACGCAATTTCTTGTATGACTTAGTGACTGACATACATATGTGTAATGCAATGCAATAAATTGTATAGTGTAAATATGCCTGCATTAAATTGCAGCAACAAACTGCAAAAGTGGATAGTCGACATAAGGATCTTTTCGAGATCCTTAGCCTTCATATACAGACTTTTTTTCACGTAGAGTACTGTACAGAACCATAGACATAGAAGTCGATGGTAGTCACGAGGAAGTAGGAACCAAACGTGTAAGTTTGTGTCTTAACTCTGTGAGTACCATATCGTCAGGGCGCGGTGCGGCGAAAAGAAATGAGGTATCCGACTATGGGAGTCCGCGCCGACGCTTACTTGTTAGGATGAATGTGGTTAGAGACGGAGTTGACGTGCGTCCCTTGCCAGTGGGGATGCACGAGGACGCTACACGCTATTAAAATAGTTGTGTAGAGTCGTTGTATATCGCCGAGTGAACGCCACCTGTGTGAACCTGGCAACCAACTTAACGGGAACCGACTTTTCTTTTTTTCGATTGTACTCGGGTTGTACCCGTTTGTACCGCATTTAATTTCGTTTGTACCTTAAAGAGGCGGAAATGGCAGGGGGGTGAAAAAATGACGGGCAACTGATTTCACGCAATAGCATTTCTTCATTATGCATTCGATTGTACCCTGTTTGTACCCGTTTGTACCGCTTTTTATTTGGTCTGGAACTTAATGGGGCGGAAATGGCAAGGGGTGGAAAAATTGCTGGCAACTCATTTCACACAATATAATTTTTTCTTTGGAATTCGATTGTATCCGGTTTGTACCTGTTTGTACCGCATTTTAATTGGTTTGTACCTTCAGGGAGCGCAAATAATGCATAGATGAAAAACTTCAAACTGCGTAACTTAGCCGCCTATCGTCGAGTGTTCCGTTTGTACCTCTTCAAAATCGTTTGTACCGTCTTGGAAACGATAGCACGCCTTCCTATTATTGATAGTTTCGTTTGTACCTCCTTAAAATCGTTTGTACCTTAAAATGTTTGTACCCACTTGAAAACAACAGTACTCCTTCGTAAGAATGCTTATTTCGTTTGAAAACGATAGCACGCGTTAAAATCGTTTGTACCTCTACGATATCGTTTGTACTCACTTGAGGGGTACAAACGATTTTAAGAGGTTACAAACCAAACCATCAATAATATGATGGCGTGCTATCGTTTTCAAGGCGGACGAACGATTTCGTAGGGATACAAATGATTTTATAGGGAAACAACAATAGGAAGGCGTGATATATTTCAAGGGTACAAACGTTTCGTAGAGATACAACGTTTTAAGAAGGTACAAACGAAGCTCTTTCGAAGGAGTACTGTGTTTTCAAGGCGGTACAACGTTTCGTAGGGGTACAAACGATTTTAGAGGGTACAAACGAAATAAGCAATCTTCCGAAGGAGTACAGATGTTTTCAAGGCGGTACAAACGATTTCGGAGGGGTACAAACGATTTTAAGAGGGTACAAACGAAACTATCAATAATAGGAAGGCGTGATATCGTTTCCAAGACGGTACAAACGATTTTGAAGAGGTACAAACGGAACACTCGACGATAGGCGGCTAAGTTACGCAGTTTGAAGTTTTTCATCTATGCATTATTTGCGCTCCCTGAAGGTACAAAACAATTAAAATGCGGTACAAACGGGTACAATAGAATTCCAAAAAAAAAAAAAAATATATATATATTGTGTGAAATGAGTTGCCACCAATTTTTCCACCCCTTGCCATTTCCGCCCCATTAAGTTTCAGACCAAATAAAAAAGCGGTACAAACGGGTACAAACAGGGTACAATCGAATGCATAACGGCTCGAATGCAAATCGGATCCTTGGGCGTTGGCGAATTGCGTTCTCCCATGTTGAGGGCTCTGGTGTGGAACGCCACGACGTGGGAGAGAAATTAAAGTAATTAAGAAATTAAACCTTTGATGCGGGCTCCCGAACGTACCACAGCCAGTGTTGGGCAGGTCCAGCGGAGATGACTTGACCCGGCACGGCCACCAAAGCAAAGAGAGCGAAGAGAAGAGAACGACATTTCGCTCCCATTTGTCGTTTTTCGACGGGAGCATATGGGTCAAGTCGTGTTGGCGTGAGGGCGTCCTCCGGTGACAACCAGAGCAAGGTGGAGATTGATGAGATTCTGATTCCAATGAACATTGGCTTGCACATTTTTTTGAGTAGATTTCTTTACCATCTTTTGAGGTGTTAAAATCGAATATGATTGAATCTCCTCAACTGAAACTACTAATATAGTAAATCGATTTTATTGAATCTAATAATTTGCAAGTAATTTGTTTTCAATTTTTATCCTCAAAAAAGACAACTTCATTGTTCAGCATTGTTTAGCAAGTAACATTTCCTCCTTCAGTACATACATATGTACATACATGGCTATTACTAATCTAATAGTTCTCCAACTTTATTTAATTTCCGTACTGTTTGCCTTACCTTTGCCGGTTGTTTGAGGCTTTATTTAGTTTGGAAATATCTTAACAATTGGTGGTCAAGCACAAGGAATGTTTGACTAAAATTTTATTTTTTGTAATAAAGAACGTCTCATAAAATCGTTATCTGATATTATTGAATGGCTCATATATTAAATGTCAAAATACATTTGAAATATAACCACAAAACTAGTATTCTCTCCCTGAGATAGATACTGTCATAAAAAAATGTTATTCTGGATATCAATCTTTCGTTTTTGTATATTGCTTAATTAATTTGAAATGGATAAAAAGTAATTTAAGATGCTGTTGCTTAAATGCGAGGCATGCATCAGACGCCTCAAAAAGCTGCGTTTAAATTACGGAAAGGTGCCATGCTGTAGAATGTAATATAATAATATAAGATATGTTATTTTAGTACCATGCAGGTACTTTAAAAATGCAGATACACTAATAATCGTATAACCTGCTAATAAACACAATCCCTCTTTAGAATAACAACCTAGGATCCGATATAGTGCTTAGTAAGAATAGCAGTAAAAATAATAGTAAGAAAGTAGAAACTAAAAACAAAGAATAAGAGCAAAAACAAAAACCAGTTGTTTGTCCACTAAAATATGATATCAAACTATGAAAGCGTATGACGCAAATAACTTTGTTGTCTCCAGAACATTTAATTACGTCCATGTTGTGTAACGTCTGTAGAAATTCCTTTCTGTTAGCACCGCTTGCTTTCTCAGTAGTAATCGAATAATATGTAATTAATATTATTCTATTGAACAGTCCATTACTCTGACTGTTACGTCACGCTTCGGAGAATAACAGGGATATTGACAGGTGTCTACAACTACCTGGCATAGCTATTTCCAAATTCCTAATCTAATTAGAATTTGCCATATTGTCCTGTTCTAGTTGTAGCATTGCCTATATCTACTATTCAACAGATAATAACCATTTCACCTACATTCGATATTAGAAGAATTAATCACGAATAAATAAACGTAGGTATAAATAATAAATATGGGGCAATTTCTTTAGCGTTCATTATTATTATCTCAATTTAAAGCGAAATCGCATTCGTTTTTTTTTTTAATATCAACTGATATATACCTGGATATAATAATAATAATAATAATAATAATAATAATAATAATCTTTATTTGTAGGTAGTAAATATACATATCTATATATAAAAATAATTTGATAGATGCATAGTAACACTACAAAAGGGACTGAAAACAGTAAACTGATCTAAGTTTCAGCCCGAATCGCTAAGAAAGTAACAGATTCTCTAATGTGAACATTCAGTACAACGTATTCATTTAAATTAAGTGAATCGTGGTGGATAAATATAGAGGTAACAAATTCTTATGAATCAGCATTATAGATAATGTGTTCAGTGTTCACCTAGCAAAAATGTCTTATACTCATACTTAAATTTTGCCGACTTAAGCCCTTTGTGATCAATAGATACCCTATTATATAAAAAATATATATTAAAAGAAAAGCTTCTACAATACATTGAGGTTTTATGGGGTGGAGGTGAAAGCATTCCTCTGAATCTCAAATTTAGGGTATGGACGTCACTTCTGAATTTAATTTTGTTGTACAAATATGGAGGAGACTTATTTAACATTATGTTGTGATATAAGGTTACACTATGAAGAACGCGTCTATTTTCCATGTTTAGCCATTTTGCATCCGTCAATTTATGGGACACTCGATCGTATTTTCTAATACCATAGATAAAACGCAAGCACGCTTTTTTGGACTCTTTGAATTCTATTAACATCCGACTTATCTAAACAAGGACCATATACATCACAATAATTTAAGTGACTTAATACCAACATATCTGTAAGTCTAATTTTAAGTTCATGTGATAGTATGTGGCGATGCGGATATAAATATTTTAAACTTGCATACGCTTTTTGTAGACATTTGCTCACATGTTTTTTAAAACGCAGATCTGTATCCATTTCAATGCCTAAGTTTTTTGCTAATTTGGTGCAAGCTAACTCATTATCGCCCACTGTAATTTTAATATTTGCCTCTACTTCATTTTTACAATTGCCAAATACCAATACAGATGACTTTACTGGATTTATGGTTAGATTGTGACGTCGAGACAGTTCTATCAGTCTTTGAAGATCATTATTAATTATATTATTTGCCTGCTCTACGTTATCATGAAAAAACGAAAAATAAATTTGGGTATCATCTGCATATAGATGAACCTTGCAATGAGCTAGACAAGTTGTAATATTGCAAGTGTAAAGACAAAATAATAAGGGCCCTAGGATAGAACCTTGGGGTACTCCACATGATATTTTCCCACCATTAGATTTACCATTACTAGTCTCTACGAACTGTGTCCTATCAGTTAAGAAACATTTTATTAGACCGATTGCATTGTCTGAAAATCCAACATAATGTAAAATAGAAATTAACAATTCGTGATTAATCGTATCAAAAGCCTTAGTATAGTCGAGTAATATAAGAGCAGTCGTTTTTCCTGAATCTATGTCAGTGAATATGTCGTCTGTTACCTTTAACAAGGCGGTTGCACAACTGTAACCTGCACGAAAGCCAGATTGGTACAACGGTAAGATGTTATAGATAGTTACGTATTCACGAATCTGGAAATTCATGATTTTTTTCAACAATTTTAGACAACACTGGAAGTATGCTAATAGGCCGAAGTTCATTAAAGTTAGATATATTACCCTTTTTTGGTAAAGGTACCACTCGTGATATTTTCCAAACGTCTGGGAAAACACCATCCACAAGACATGTGTTTACAATATTTGTAATAAATGGCAATATAAAAGGACAACATAGTAATAACATGTCTACATTAATTTGATCAGACCCGGTAGCTTTTGATTTGATTCCTATTAGACATTTATATACTACATTTTGTGTAACTGAAGTGAATGAGAATGGTCCCTAAAATTATCCTTGAGATTTTGACTATAAAATTGTTTAAGTTCAATATCAGGTGGGGAAGTACTATTTGAATACTGCAAAAAGTGATTGTTAATTTCGTTTGGTTTATTCAGCATTTCGGGTAATATGTTGTCACTAGCTTTATTATATACACTAAGATCTTTCACTTTCTTCCAAAGTTGTTTACTACTATTTCGGTTATTATTTACGCAAAATTCAAGATAACTCTTTTTCTCGTTAGATATAGCAATGTTTGTATAGTTACGAATGTCTTTATAATAATTCCAGTGTTGTTCACTTTTGATTTTTTTAAATTTATTTAGAGCTTTATCTTTCAGAGAGATCAAGAGTTTAATATTATCCGTTAACCAAGGCGGCTTCGGCCTTTTAATTTTAATATTTTTAACAGGCGCTAGGGTATCAAAAATATTCAGAATAATATACTGAAATACTGAACTTTATCATTAATGTTTTGTAAATAAAACATATCATCAAAAGGAGTTAATCTTAACAGTTCACCTAACAGTTCATTATCAATACGCTTTAGATTTCCAGTGCTAAATATCTGCTCCTTATATTTTTCAGAATCGATTTTTAAAGAACAAAATACTGGATAGTGATCAGATACATTAAAATCACCTTGTGTACCACATGAACTGTCTAAATGTTCATGTATTAGAATAATATCTAATAGAGTAGAAGAATTTTGCGTAACCCTTGTAGGAGTGTTTATAATTTGTTTCAAATTGAATGACTCTATGCAGTCAATGAACATAAGAGATTTTCGACTTACAGTATCCAACAAATCGATATTTATATCACCTCCACAAATAATATCACTACAAACAGGTATAAATTCAGATAGAGACTCTTCAAGACTGTGAATGAAATCTAATAAATTTTTATTCGGTGGTCTATATAAGCTACCAACCACGTATGTTTTATTACACAATTTAATTTTTACCCACAATTGTTCAAGGGCATCAACAGTGTTTTGATTTAGGACCTCGTAACCCAAACTTACCCTCAGAAAAATAGCAACACCTCCACCTCTAGTATTCCTATCCTTTCTTATAATCTCATAACCGTCAATATGTACAATATCGCTTGATATATTATTGGATAACCAAGTTTCAGATAGTCCAATGACGTCATAGTTTTCTTGAATTACAAAAGCCTTAAAGTTAGCAAAGCTGTGTATTAAAGACCTTACATTTAAAAAACATATTTTTAATTCTTTCATGATACTATAAATTTAGTTACCTCTAACAAATCGCACCAAATACAAAGAATACAACTAGTACACAGCAAAATATCAATTAACACTCAGTAAAATTTTACAATAAGCAAATAAAAGATTTCCAATAATAATAATAACAATAAAAAAAGGGGTTAACAATAATAGATAGAAAGTAATGTGCCTTCTAGAAAGGCTATGATAACCTTCGGCTACACATTTATTTGATTAATTTCTTCAATACTGCTCATATTAAATATCTTTCCATTTGCCACAGTACATACCTTCCCATTTTTAGTCCAAACATTTCTTTTTCCAAATTTTTCTTTAGCTAACATAAGTAGTTCATACCTTGGTTTAATTAGATCTTCTGTGATAACAATCTTGGTACCTTTAAGCTTTTTTTTTATTTTTAAAAATTAAATTGCGCTGGATATATGATTGTGTATATGCGGACCTCTGTATAGAAATACTAACATAGCAGAACTGCCACAATTTGTTCTGTTTAAAATATAAAATTGTGTAATTTATAATGCCTTTCGCTTCATTGTTTCATTCTCTTTCTATACATACAAGTTACAACTATAAACTACGCAATGGACTGTATGATAATGCGAATAAAAAGAAAAGAACTACTTACCACTTAGTAGAGTGGATCTCGATTACCAGAATTTCGGTTATTTATGGAGTGCTATGGAAAAGGTACCAGGGGGGTAAAGGAAAACTCCACAAAGACGCCGAATTTTCTCTAACGTGATATCTGTTGGTGCGCGTTCCGATCTAATTTCTATCTATTTCTATATGTATATATATTTTTTTTATTTTACTACTTCTTGTACAAAAAACCCTGAATAGGAACATGTACCGGTAGCGCCATCTCTTAAGCAATAGATCATTCATAGTGGCGCAAACATTCCCCCCGACCTGAAGCATTTCAGCAATTACATTTACTAGCTAAACTACAATTACTAAATCTACTAATTCAACGATGATTAACATAAAGAAAAAAGAAAAAAAAAATAAAGAAAAAACATACAAAAAAAAATATTAAGGCAAATTTGGTTATTGTGTTGGTAAGGGACAAACCTTGACTACGGGTCTCTTATAGGTTCCAGATTTTGTTTTTACTGAAACCACCCTAACTTGTCCATCTTTACCCGGAAAAGTTTCAATTATAATACCTAATGGCCAACGAAGTGGAGGACTGTTAGGGAGTTCTAATAAAACTATAGTGCCGCATTTGATCGGAGTAGCCGGAGTAACCCAGCGCTGTCTAGCCTGAAGGCTCGTTAAATACTCAAGACGCCAACGTTTCCAATAATCTTGAATCATTCTATCTATCATTTGAAAACGGTCTAATCTATTAGGATTTTCTTGAGTAAGATCTTGTGAAGGTAACTGTTTCAGAGGAGTCAAAGTTAAAAAGTGAGCTGGCGTCAAGGCTAGAGGTTCTGCCGGATCTGAACTAAGAACACATAGAGGTCTAGAATTCAAAAGTGCTTCTATTTGAGTTAATAAAGTATTCATTTCTTCGTATGTTAATAGCTGTTGACCAATAACTCTCAATAAATGCGTTTTTAAACTGCGTACATTACTTTCCCATAATCCTCCAAAATGAGGGGTATATGGGGGATTTAATTTCCAATTGATTCCTCTATTAGCGAGTTCCAGGGCTACATTATTATTAAAATCGTTTGAGCCAACAAAAGAATACAGATCATCAAGGTAATTTTTTGCCCCTATGAAATTAGTACCACAATCTGAATACATATTCGTAACAAGACCTCGACGAGATACGAATCGTTTGAAAGCTGCTAGAAAATTTTCAGTCGACAAGTCTGACACTAATTCAAAGTGAATGGCTTTAGTTACAACACAAACAAAGACAGCAATATATGCCTTTTGTGATCGCACACCCCTTTTTCGGTAGGGTATAATTTGAAATGGTCCACAATAATCTACACCACTGTGTAAAAAGGCCTTAGATTCTTGTACTCTAAAAGCAGGAAGATCTCCCATCAGTGGAATTTGGGGTTTTGGATTTAATTTGAAACAAACATTGCATTTCTTAATCCGATGTCTTACAACATTGCGAGCGGATAAAATCCAATACTTCTGACGAAGTAATGACAAAACGAGATGTGGTCCAGTATGTAGGTTACTACAATGATAATGATCAATTAATAAATCTACGAAGCGGTCATGTTTTGGGAGTAAAATCGGATGCTGAGCATCAAATCCCAAATGCGAATTTACTAGACGGCCACCGACTCTTAGGAGGCCTTCATGTAGGAAAGGACGTAAAGGTTTCAAAGACGACGAACAAGGATTACCACTAGTTTTTAACATTTTTATTTCAGAAGAAAAGTGAACATTTTGTATTGCCTTTAAAACGAACATTTCTGCCTTTAATAAATCATCTGCTAAGAACATTGAATGTTTAGGTAATAATTTGAGAAAACGGAGTACATAAACTACCGAATGCAATAATTTTAACCATGAGGAACATCGATCTGCCAACAAATAAAAAGCATGGACTTCCTTGGTTAGAGTTACCATGGAAATAGGTTTTTCCTCTAATTTGGTAAAATATTCTTTAACTGGATTAATAGGCCAACAAGAAAAGTCGTCTTTTAGCCACAAAGGACCAGATAACCATAGATGATTTTGAATGAAACTAGATGGTGACAAACCTCTAGACAAACAGTCGCTAATATTTTCTTTACCATTCACATGAAACCAGTTTTTAGGAGAAATTAGCTCTTGTATTTTTGATACCCTATTGGCCACGAAAGTGGTCCATCGGTAAGGGGGAGAGTTCAACCAACTAAGTGCTACAGTGGAGTCCGACAGAGCGATAATATTTTCAATATTTAAAACATTGCAGTATGTCTTTTCTACAAATGAAAGTAATTTAGCTAACAAATGGCAAGCAAGCAATTCTAAACGAGGTATGGAGAGCACCTTTAAAGGAGACACTTTAGTTTTAGCATACAAAAGACTAGTACTAACGCCTGTTGGGGATTTTATTCTAACATATACTACAGCCCCATAGGAAGTCTTACAAGCATCGGCAAATCCAATAAGACTTGCGATGCAGTTATCAAATGCCCCAACATGTCTAGGAATACTAAAATTAGTTAAAAGGGGTAAAGAAGTTTGGAATTCATTCCACCACTGAACTATATCATCGGGAGGAGATTCATCCCAGTCCAATTTTAATATCCACATTTGTTTAATTAGTAATTTTGCCTTTAATGTGACAGGAGACAAAAATCCTAATGGATCAAAACAACGAGCCACTGTAGATAGAATATTTCTTTTGGAACATCTCTTTTCAGTAATATCTAAAGAAAAAGATAATATATCATCTTTTGGCTGCCACTGAAGACCTAATACCTTTAAGAAATGTATGTCGAAACTAACTGTCGAAGATGACCGATATTGTTGTGGAATTTGTTCCAAAAGTTTCTCAGAATTGGTAGCCCATTTAACTAATTCAAACCCACCTCGATGAAAAAGCTCTACTAATTCTTTGTACAAAATAATAGCTTGATCTACGGTAGCAGAACTAGTAATTAAATCATCCATATACATATGGTGCTTTACCACTTCTGCAGCAAGGCCAAGAGAAGATTGTTCATCATTAGCCAACTGGCGGACTGTTCTCAAAGCTAAAAATGGAGAAGATTTAATTCCAAATGAAACAGTATTGAGTTCGTACGTGGCTAAAGGTTCGTTTGGATGAGTTCTCCAAAGAATTCGTTGAAAACATCGAAATTTTTTATTTACCAAAATTTGCCGATACATTTGACGTAAATCAGCAATAAAAGCTATTGAAAATAATCTAAAATGAAGAAACATTGTAACCACATCCGTTTGCAACTTAGGTCCAGTGTACAACAAATCGTTCAGTGAGTAAGAAGAATCAGTTTTAGCACTAGCATCAAATACTATTCTAATAGGAGTACTACTAGAATCTGGTTTATATATAGCGTGATGAGGTATATAATATACGGGCGATGGACAATCGGTTTGATGTAATTTTGTCATGTGACCTTGCCGCAAATAATCTCGAATAATTTCTATATATTGTTCCCTAAAATTTTGATTAGTAAGGAGTTTCTTTTCTAAAGCTAAAAATCTACGTTCGGCCATTTTATAGGAGTCACCTAAATTCGTTGGGTCATATTGAAACGGAAGAGTGACTGTATAACGCCCGGACTTATCGCGACTAAATGTTTTTTCGAAAATTGCTTCGCACGCAACATCATCTGGATTAGCTACCGATGAGGAAGAAACATCTTCTGTTTCCCAGAAACGTTTTACTAAATTATCTAGAGACGGATCTACTATACTACAAAAACTAAGAGAAGTTGACGGTGACTCCGTCATATGTACGGATCCCATCACAACATATCCTAAACTAGTCTCTATTGCAACCGGAGCTTCTGAAGCACCAGTAACACGACCTTGGCCAATTAAGTAAGGATAAAGTTCGGCCCCAATTATCCCATCGATTTGATTTGGTTTATAAAACGTATCATCAGCTAAAGGAACGTCTGTAAGGTGTGACAGAGTTTTAAAATCAATTTCAACTTGAGGCAATCTACTTGTAATTTTGTCCACTACTAAAACTTCAACAGAATATTTTTTACTAGGATCTATTCGCGAAACTATCATAATTTTAGAACAGCCATATATTTTACTACATAATGAGCCAATGCCCTGTACTTCTCTATAACACTTAGAAATTTTTAAGTTTAAGCGTTTACAAAAATCTATCAAAAGTCAAAAAATTTGCTTGACTGCAACTGTCTAACAAGCATCTAGCAATATATAATTTTCCAGAAATATCGGGTATATTTACTTTTACAGTGGACAACAAGACCATTTTATTAGAATCCTCATTATGAGACTTAGCATTCACAGAACAATAATTTGCTACACTCTGTACGTTTGAAGTTGACGCAACCTCATTACTCGGGTTCATCTCTTGCGAATCTCCAGGAATATTAGATGAATTATATCCGGACGCCCTAGCTATACTATCAACACCGGCTATATCATTTTCAGTTTTTATTAGGAGTTTTACTAGATTTCTTAAAATGTAACAGTGTATGATGACGCAATTTACAAGTCCTGCAATTAAAACTACTTTGACAGTTTATGACTTTGTGTGATCCTAAACAGTTCAGGCAAAAATTGTTGTTTCTAATAAAAGTATATCTATCTAATGGACACATACCGAGAAATTTAGAACACTCTGTAATAGGGTGATCATTATTTTTGCAAACGTAGCATTTATTTTGACGAGATAAATTATTTTGCACCAGAAATGAATGGGTTTGTTTTGGTTTATCATTTTTACTATCCAAAGAACTATTTAATTTTTTGTTAGGACTACGAATACAAATTTTTGCTTGTTCCTTAACAAATGTTACAATATCAGTGTAAGAGGGCATCTCAGTTTTTCTATGAGCATTTTCGAAAAGACGTTGTGTTTCAGGGTTAAGTTTGGAGAGGGCCAAGTACGCCAAAATGTAATCATCTAATTCACTTATTTGCAATTTTTGTAACGATTTTACGGCCACATCGAATTTTTCTAAAAAAGCGTTTAAGCTGGTTGCAGTTTCTGTTTGCGCTTGTCTAAAATTAATAATTTGATCTAAATAATAATTAGCCGTAGCGCGTTTATCCGAATATTTGTCGACTAACGTCTGATAAATTATTCTGTAATTTTCTCCAGTCGGGGGCACACCCGAACAAACAGACAGCGCTGCGCCACTGAGGCTCCCAATCAAATAATGCACCCTATCAACATCACTTAAATTTCCGTTATGATGTATCAAACTATTGAAACATTCAATATAGGTTGGCCAGTCTTTTATATTTCCGCTAAAATTTGGAATTTGTAATTTTGGTAATTTAGGAATACCTCGATTGACGGACATATTTGTGGAATCATCATTTTTCAAAATTCTCCTTGCTGCAATTTTAATATGACAATACAATTCATCAAAAGCGTCTAAACTCTGAAAACAAGGGACATAATCAGAATTTATTTCGTATTCTACAGCTTGTATTTGATCTATGACTTCTAAAAATGCCGTTTTCGATTCTTCTAAAGTTTCATATCTAATACGAAAATAATCTAACTGAGCCGGTTCTTCCGTGCGTTTACTACTATCATACATTCGTTGAAAACGAGAAAAGTACTGTTGCTTTTTTGCAATCAATGTTTTTAGGCGTTGCTGTTTTTTAGCTAGCTCGGCCATAATACTAATTACCCAAATATAATTAACGTATTGAAAGTATGGCTATATATGCAAATACCACTACAATACTAAATCTGTATGTCCTCTACCAACCAATAACAAAAAATAAGAAAATAGAATTTTAAAGAATTCAACTACAAATAACTGCTAAACTAAACTATGGAATGTTTATGCCACTAAAATAAATGATAATAAACTAAAACCCAATAACTATTATGAAAAAGCTAAGAAATTTCGCCTAATCCGGCTCGAACTGAACCAAATTTTTATGTAAGTTACAACTATAAACTACGCAATGGACTGTATGATAATGCGAATAAAAGAAAAGAACTACTTACCACTTAGTAGAGTGGATCTCGATTACCAGAATTTCGGTTATTTATGGAGTGCTATGGAAAAGGTACCAGGGGGTAAAGGAAAACTCCACAAAGACGCCGAATTTTCTCTAACGTGATATCTGTTGGTGCGCGTTCCGATCTAATTTCTATCTATTTCTATATGTATATATATTTTTTTTATTTTACTACTTCTTGTACAAAAAACCCTGAATAGGAACATGTACCGGTAGCGCCATCTCTTAAGCAATAGATCATTCATAGTGGCGCAAACACCTAATACATTCTTGACCTCTTGGAAAATTGAAAATGTTCGAATTATTCCAAAAATAACGTATTAAAATTAAGGTTTTTAAAATAAATATGATGATGATGTAATAATATATTTCATGATTAACTAAACTTAAACATGGCATGAAAACCGTGTAGAAATACTATTATACTAAAAAAAATACTATTATAATACATAATATAATTGTTTGTATTGGTATATTGACCACTCTCGTTAAATATTAAGGGAATTGATCACCGCTCTGAAAAACTATCTAGAATTATTGAAACATGCTGACCATGCTTTATTACCTGAAAATATATACATATGTATATTGTCGGAAGAAATAACAAGTTAAGAATATCTATATTATATTAGTTTAGTTTTATTACATTAATAAACAAACTAACACGGGTGCAAAATAATAGTAAAAGTGTATCGACCATATACCTATTTCTAAAACCATTAATTTTGAACAACCATTGACCACTAATTTTGAATAACCAACCAAAAAGAACACCAATTATTAATATAATTGGTGTTCTTTGGTGTTCAATGGTTGTTCAAAATTAGTGGTTTTTAGAAATAGGTATATGGTCGATACAACTTGTTATTTCTTCTGACAATATATGTATATATTTTCAGGTAATAAAGCATAGTAAGCATGTTTCAAGAATTCTAGATAGTAAATAATTTTACTTCTACATTAAGAGTTCATTATACAGTGCACGCCTAAGGTATGGAATAAATTCAGTAAATGTGAAACAAAAAATTTTTGGAAAAATCCTCGAACAGGTCGATTTTGTTTAATAAAAACACACATTTTTGAGGGAATGTCTATTTTCAGATGTCATTTGTTTTTGAGTAATGACGTCATCAACTTATTTTTCAAATGGCAACCCTCATTTTTTTAATTTAATTTGGAGAGACCCTTTTATTGTCGATTTAACGGTATAAAAATGTTGCCACCTTACATAACAACATTTTTGAGTAAATGACAATTTAATGTTAAAAAATGAAATATATATGGAGACATCCAAAACGTCATCAACTCTGGCTATGAACGAGAGAGATGGAAATAGCGGTCATGTCTAAGCTTTTCGGTTATGTCAAACTTTTGACAAGTGACTGTCACTATTTGTAAAATAAACAATGGCTGTTATATGATGTGACAGTCTTGACAAGTAAATAAGGTTATAAATTCGATTAAGAATAGAAATACGTATTTTTTTTCTCGACCAACATTGATGACGTTTTTTTTGGATGTCTATATTAGCAAATACAATTTTAAATTAAGTGTTCGAAATGCCGTCCATCAACTTCTTGGCAATATGCAAGCCTGTGTACAAATTCTTCTTGTACATTCTGAATGATTTTCGGGGTAATGCGAATTATTATATTAATTCGGCATTCTCCTTAAAAAATGCCCTCAAAGGGGAGAACCACCCCTAACACAATTAAATTATTCCAGGCATTAAATTTTCGTGAAAATTGGTATACGGGGGTTTTTAAGGATGCTGATCACAAATCTGTAGTCGGATTCTGTGAATTCAAAATGTCGGATCCAATATGGTCTACCAACTATTTTCAAAAACCTGAAATTTTCTAATTTTTTTTACGTTTCAATTTCCAAGGTTTCTTGTAAAGAGAAATACTCAATTGATAAAAAAACGATGTGTCAGGTCCCAAATGGCGTGCAAAACGTGAAAAAACTTCCATTTCACAGAAAAGTTTACGAAAATTAAAGAATTTTGTAATTTGTAGTTTTTATGATTACTAATCAAATTGAAAAAAAAAAATAAAAAATACATGATTTTTTAAACTCCTTAGGCGCAGCCAATGTACAGTGTACAGACAAGTTGAAAAAACTTGATTACTTCCAATGGTGAATTATAGGGGGTCCTTATCGATATTACAGTAGTGTTATTTTTTATTTTATTTTATACGTGTCTATTTAAATAAAAATGAAACTTTTCTTTACTTTATTAACTTCTAGATCATACAATAATTTTATGTATTAGTTTTATAATATACTATTCAACGTAATTTTTAAAACTTATCATATGGCTGTATTAAATTCCTATATTTTTAATAAGTCATATTGTAACATTTGTGTGAAAATAAACAAATAAAAATTTACTTTTATAGTTATTAATTTGTTTAAAGAGGTCGTAAAGCAATTCATATTCTATTTTATTCTTTTTACGTTTATTAAATAAGCTTAATAAAAAACAAAACAAAAAATTCATGTTATTTTCCGTCCTTACAACGATCGTCATTTTTATTTATTCTTATCAACATTTTTCAATTACACTATGTCACGTCACGTAATAAAAACCTATTTTTTGGACAATATCCACTTTGGATGAATTAGATAGGTCAAAAAATTATCTGGACAAAGCTGTCAACGCGGTACAAAAAACGCTATTTTACTAGCCACTGTAAAATGTCTATTGATCAATCTGTTTTCTTTTTATCAAAATAAGAAAATAGAATTTTTTCACGTTTTGCATAGCATATTGGACCTGACACATCGTTTTTTTATCAATTGAGTGGTTAATTCTTAACAAGAAACCTTGGAAATTGAAATGTAAAAAAAATAAGAAAATTTCAGGTTTTTTGAAAATAATTGGTCGGCCATATTGGATCCGCCATTTTGAATTCACAGAATCCGACTACAGATTTGTGATCAGCATCCATTATTTTATTGTATACCAATTTTCACGAAAATTTAATGCCTGAATAATTAAATTGTGTTGGGGTGGTTCACCCCTTTTGGGAGTATTTTTAAGGAAAATGTCGAAACACGTAAACTTTATTATGACGTCAAGTATACAAAAAATATTATTTTTCAAGCAATTTGCGAATTTTCATTATCGAAAATTACAAAAAATTACATTTCACCCCCTAAAAAATAGGGGTTGCAACATTTAATAATCAAATCATAACGGATTAATAGTACTTTTTATAAGGAACAATGTCATTTTGTTTCATCGAAAAAAATTGAATTGTATTCATGATATTTTAAAAAAATGTGTTTTTGGGCTAAACTTTAGGGGTTATCTTCACCCCTTAGAATGTTTTTCGGCACATAAAAAAATACGAATCTCTTATTTTTTCATGTTCTACAACATATATAAAAATCATTGAAATCGGAGAGTACGGGTCCGAGTACCTTCCTTATAAGTCGATAGCTGTATCCACTGCGTGTATGCTTGTTGGTTAAGATTCAATGGGATTTCCATTTTATCCCTCATATACATAACAGTCACACAGTCTCTGCATCGTTTTCAAAAGAAACGATGTGAGACTGGTGAGTCGATAAGCCTTAGGAACAGTGTAATCACCTCTCTCTGCTTTAGGAATGAACATACAAAAATTAACATATTTCCGGGCAAAGTACCTAATAATTCTGATGTACAAAAATGAGGGTACCGAAAGTACATAATTCTTGCTGAAATATATGGTGACATTAATATTATTGCCCAACAAATTGTCCATGAAATAAATGCGTTAAATAATGAGAAAAAACATTATTTTTAATGCACGAAATTATAAATGTGCAGGGAAAGAAATAAAGAAGCGATAAATTATTATTAAGTACTACGCGTGCTATTAAAAATTTCGCGTAATTACATTTGTAACGCAAATAATGTTATTATGCGAAAATATAGGTTTAACGATCGTTTGACCTTAGAGTAGCATCATATTACAAATTGGTGCTTTTACCATGTTTACGTTTAACGATACATACATCTAATTGCTGTTTCATTATTTGTCAAATGATCAATTTATCATATGTCTTCCCACAGAGACGTAGGTAAATATTTGCATTTAGAAAAATAGTGTAGATGAAATAAAAAAACATGAGTATTTATTTCGATTAAAGGTTTGATTTTGTATGATCATTCTTATAATTGTGTAATTGTAGTTTTAACTCATCGACCGTCGCGTTACTTCCCTATCAAAATATTTTTGATTATTGGGCATTGGGCCCTAGTTACTGTATTTAAGAAATTCAAGTTTGAATGGTTTTAAAGTTACGCAAAATGGTAATTTTATTTTAAATATCCCGTACACTATTGAACTATAACAAAAGCACTGTTTCAAACATTTAGGATTCTACGAACCACAGTACAAATACCGATACTTTATATTCAATTATGACCGCTACAGATAGGTTCAAATGTTATGATGCTAATGAATAAAATAAAAAAATAAAAAACTCAAAATAACTGAAGCATGGTAAAACATGTAGAGAAACCTGAGAAAAGTCTATCCAATATAACGTGTAGTAGCTAAAAATGCAATAAAAAAGGCACAATTCCATTAATTAACTTCCACAGGAAGTTAATGCTGACTTTCAGAATAACCGAAAGTGCAAGCTTTCGGTTATGTTACAAATATTTTTGTCGAGTTACTGCACATACTTTTACAGAATACTAAATTTACAGGGTTACAGTTGGTTTGGGCTATTGGAAGCAAATTCTTGTTTACTTTCGAAAACGAGATTTCACAAATGTTTATTTTCTTTGTCAAGGTAAGTTCAGGTTAAGTGTAAAATATAACTACTATAAGTGACATTTGTTGTTGTTACTCTTACTCAGTTACTAAGATTATGATCTGAATCACTAAGATTATATCGGAGTGAAATTGATTGGTCATAAATACACTTTGAAAATTGGAAAACGATTTTAAAAATATTTGAGTTCCTAAAAATAGACTTATTTGATATCGCTGAACTGGGGATTTAAATATGCAATAAATATGTAAATATGCAACAATACATAGGGTGATCCATTTGAAAATTATAAGTTGATAGAACATCCGGTGAAGGAACTGGAAAGAACTTTATGCAACTGGAAGTTGCATAAAGGTTGTTTGTATTTCAAAAAGTTGACATTTGTTATGAATATAAAAGAATATGTCTCCATAAATTATAACGTGCTCGGTAACCTCAGTGGAGAAGTGAACTGTCCAGGGTTCGAGATAAACCCTACAAGAAAAACAATATGTATGTTCCTTCTAAGTACACTAACGCTTTCTAGTTCATGTAATTTGAAGTTTAAAAAAATTTTCTTCGAAAACTATAGGCTTTATCAAAAATTTTCTAAGAACAAAAATGTCTTAGAATCCAAAGAATATTATCAAATATTTTCAGATTTTTTGATGACGTTTTTCAAAATTTCGATTTCACGATTTTTCAAAAAATCGAAAATTGTTTCGGAACATTCTGAAAATGAGAGTATTCTTTGGCCAATTCTAAAACATTTTTGTTCTTACAAACTTTTTTATAAAGTCTATCGTTTTCGAGAAAAAATTCGTAAAGTTTTGAAAAAAAAAAATTAAATTAGACCGTCATTTTGTTTTAGTAGTAGTAGTAGTTTGTTCTGTCGTGTGTTTTCTTTCTTTTTGTACACGTCAAATTCTAGTCTCAGATAGTAGGAACATATTGCTTTTGCCGATTACATTTTCCTTTAGCCGCTAACGAGGAAAAATGAGTGGTCAAGATAAAACAATCACCTTGTAGATTATTTTCAAAGTAAACTTTTATCGGCTATTGCTCTTTAGTGTTTACTACCAACGGGTGGAAAGTGTCAGAGAGTGTGCTCTTTAATTTTAGACGCTTCTCTGCAATGCCGTTATAACTCATGCAGTTGGTTTCCATAACAACGTTACATCAAAACTGGATTATCCTGATAAACGGCATGCCGTTTACCTGTAACGTGTCTCCATGCAACGAAACGAAATTTGCAATGCTTTTAAATATAACGTGCTTCATCTTGTAGTTTTTGTGTGTCACTTAGAGACAGACTGGACGGAACCAGCAGTTACAAGACGGTTACTTACTTGAAAAATACTACTGTACTTTACAAAGTATCCTGTTTTACTAAATGAAATGAAATATTAGGTGAAGGATTCTGGCTGGCAGTACATGCACTAAAACAATTTAAAACCGCTGGCGCTGGCTAAGGAATTACTACTTGTGCACTTTTTTCACTCAACGTGCGTTTCGTCAACCATGTTGACATAATTAAAAGGTGATTAAACCCCAGTTTTAATCATGATAAGATGACTAAAAGTGAGTTTTAATCATTCCTAATGTTACCAACATGGTTGTCGAACTCTGTTACTGCAGAACAGACATTAAACATTTGTTTCTTAATCAATTTATACAAAAAAACAAAGTAGTACATATGTACTACTAATATAATCAATTTTCTGATCCCTGGAGATTATAATATGGTGCACTATGCATTTGTGAAAAAGAAAAAACTTATAAATAAGTATATATCAGCAAAAACTTGCTTTGAACACTTGGTTTTTTTTTAATATTCCAAAGCTGGAGAAGTAACTTATTCCCTTTTTAGAAAATCAATTTTCTGATCCCTGGAGATAAAAATATGGTGCACTATGCATTTGTGAAAAAGAAAAACTTATAAATAAGTATATATCAGTAAAAACTTGCTTTGAACACTTGGTTTTTCTTTAATATTCCAAAGCTGGAGAAGTAACTTATTCCCTTTTAGAAATAGAGGATTCGTTTAATTTTTCATTCAAGGAACTGAATAAACTTTTCTTTGCCTGATTAATTCCGCCTTCTGAGGGTATTGGAGAGACTATACGAGTAGATAATACTCATTTTTATTTAAGTGGAAAGTTACACTAATTGGAAGTACCGCAGTTGTTTTTTTTTCATCAAGTAAACGAATGTAGACATTTTTAATTCATCGCCACTTTCTTCGCAGTTGTAAATTTCAACCTTCAGTTCATTTTACCACAAATTAATTCTGAGTGTGTAACACGGCGGACAAGCTGTAATGGAATAAACAAAAATTTAAATGAATAGAAACCCCTTTTAAGCTCTGAAACCGTCAGTTGCTCAAAGCACTAAAGGAAAACTCTTAAATGCATTAAACTCCAACAGCACTTTTACTTTAAGATACCTCGCCATTAAAGCGAGACGAGAAGTTTTTTCAGTGGTTGCTTAAACAGAAACTCTGAGTAATTTAATATACTCTTATATTGTCTAAAAATCCATCTATATTTGTCATAGTCATTATTAAAAAAAAAAAAAAAAAAAAAAACTGGACGTTCCACGAAACACCGAACTACTACACTTTTTTCGACGCGCGTTTCGCCAACCAAGTTGGCATCTTCAGGAGAAGATTAAAACTAAATTCTAGCCTACACTTGCACTATTTATACCAAATTTGTTGTTGGTATAAATAGTGCAAGTGTGTAGGCTAGAATTTAGTTTTAATCTTCTCCTGAAGATGCCAACTTGGTTGGCGAAACGCGCGTCGAGAAAAGTGTAGTAGTTCGGTGTTTCGTGGAAAACGTCCAGTTTTTTGTTTCTACGCCGAAGGTTCCAGTACCCACTCCAGGATAGTCATTATTATTTAAGCAATACTTACAATTGCTTTTTTTTGTCTCAACACCACAGGATAGTAACATACAATATTAAAAGCGGATGACAATTAATTCCACGGCGCCAAGGAAAACTGAAATATGTGCATATTTCAACATATGGTAATTCGTCTGAACGTTAAACTCCCATAATGCGAGTGCAGTAACGCTGAGTAGGGTAAAGGTTTGGATGAGTGATCCTATCTGAGAAGTTTGTCGGGCAGATGCATCTAGTAGGTGGTGCTACTCTGAGGCACTCTGAGCATGAGTTGGCAATCTGAGCCATCTGCTAATCCTCGGGTTCGAGCACAGCATAAATGCTGTGGTTTGAGTCCCGTCTAACAGAATTGACAAAGGACATGGGTGTTACAGTGTGAATGTATCGGGGGGTTAGGTGGAAGAGCGCCGAATGGCGAACCTCGCCCCCGTTAAATTCAAAGGCACAAAAAATAGTACAAAATTTTCCAGTTATGTCGCGAAGAAGGATCGATTATAAGTATTTTTTAAACACTTTAGAAATCCTCCCAATGAAAATGACAGCATGAGCAGCAAAATATTAACAACAACATTTCCCGTAACAATGTTCTACAAAATTAACAACGGCCGTGAAAACCTGCATACTAAGATAAAATGGAAATAAGTCCAAATAACAGAAATAAGAAGACTCTTTCAGAAAGCCATAAAAAACGAATATAGACGTGCACATTGTTTACGTCGTGGAACGAAGTAAAAGGGGCGGGCATCGATGTACGGTTCGGTTTGAACAGAAGAACATTACGGAAGTACATTACGGGTAAATCAATAAAGATCTACACAGACAGTAAACAAGCAATATTGGCTCTAAAACGCTACAAGTTACTGTCGGGGTTAGTATGTAATTGTTAGTAAGTAATTTTGGACCTGCTCCCAATAGTACCAGCAATTAATTATACAAATGGTCAAAGGAACATCCAGAAGAAATTCAAGTAAATGTGGAATGAAACAATAAACTGTCGATTTCATGAATTTATACAATACTCCAGCAAAAACAAAGGAGACAGTCCAGCATTTTCTCTGCGATTGCTTAGCAGTCTCGTCAATGAGATATTTCATGTCAGGAGAGCGCTTGTCTTCCATGGCCATAGTGAGGGAGCACGCCTTGGGTATATCACCACATTTTTAGAAATAATTTTGTGGTTGGAGTAATAGCTGGTACGGCTACCTCAGGGAGAATGCACAAGGTGTCCAGCGGGGCTGGAGTCACATTCCATTAGCTCCGGAATCCAAAATCTGTGCTCGTTCCAAATTTATTTACCTCAACAGAGATGTAAATAAACGCAGTTGTCATAAAATAAATGATGAAACAGTTAGTGGCGTCTGTGAGTCGGACGAACATTGATTTCGATTTACCCGGATCGAGAGTACCTCCCCCCCCCCCGCTTTCGAGGATGCTGAACACAATGCCGGTGTCAAAATGTCTCTTTGGGATTGCGCAAACCCCCAAAACGGCCAAAAACCACCCCCTACATCATTTCCTTGTAAAAAACGCCTTTTCCCCCGTTTTCGAGGATGCTGAGCACGGTGGTGGTGTTAAAGATGACTTCCGACCCTCACCAACCCTCCACCGGTCAAAACTCACTCCCGAAAGGGGTTATTTTTTATTTTTTTTACATCAGCGACAAAACATCTGTCACCCCGTTTTCAAGGATGCTGAACACGGTAGTGGTGTTCAATATCGCTTGCGACCCCCAGCAACCCCTCCACCAGCCAAAACTCATCCCCAAAAGGGGTGATTTATTTATTGATTTGGGGATTGAAGGGATTTGAAAAAAAAACATCCATCACCATTGTGTTCAGCATCTTCGAAAGCGGGGGACAGACATTTTGCCGCTGATATAAAAAAATATCCCCCTTTCGGGGGTGAGTTTTGACCGGTGGAGGGGTTGGTGGAGGTCGGAAATAATCTTCAACACCACCACCGTGCTCATCATCCTTGAAAACGGAGGGGACCAACATTTTGCCGCTGATATAAAAAAATACCCCTTTCGGGGGGTGAGTTTTGGATGGTGGAGGGGGTTGGGTCCCAAGGGATATTGAACACCACCACCGTGTTCAGCATCCTCGAAAACGGGGCGACAGACGTTTTGTCGCTGATTTTAAAAAATTAAAAACACCAATGAGCGACCTCTAAAAACTTAATTAAACGAGCTAATCTTCTGGAATTAGTAATAACTAATCAAGTACTATGATTTAAGCCTCGGGCGGAAGAACAATTTTTTCTTTGGACCACCCTAAATGTATAAATTGGTTGAAATATTGGTTTACAGTAATGATTTTAGGTAATTGGTAATTAACTAGTTCGTGTTCTAAAATATCCCCCATTTCCACTAAATCAACTGTAATACAATTTTACATACATAAAATAACATCAAGCAACGAGAAAAAGAATTACAATGAGTCACTTTGTGTATAACTTGTTGAAATCCAACTTTTTTCAATAGCGACCCCACCACCTCTAGACTGCCTATAATTACGAATTATAGAGTAATTCTCATTATTAACTACATTATTATCTATCGAATTATTAAGCTAACTTTCGCTTAAAGCAAATAATATCAAAGTCCTTGTCATTACAAAGTCAATTTTCTTTAGGAAATAATTATCGAATATTTAAATGTCCTGCCTTTATATACCTCTCACATATTTAATTGAATAAAATAGCTATAATAACGACACCAAAATAAAAATTACAAAATATAAGTAAATATATATGTAAACAATATAATATCAAACAGATCAAGTAAGTGAATCTAAAGAGTTAATCTAAAATAACTAATAAAAAATAAAGTAAATATATAAGTAAAACTAAGTCTGATTAGTAACAAGCAAAACTGATAACATATTACATATTTTTAATTATTTTGTTTTGATTTTTTTACAAATACTGTCGTCGGTGGTCCAAAAGTTGCAGTAATTTAATTTTTCACACGCTTCATATGTAAAAGTATGTTTTGAGTCTTGACAGAGTCAGATAAACATGCCTGTTGATTTTAATTTGGCCTTATTTTTGAATGACTAGTTTCTTTTGGTCAACACTGCTTAAATTAACATTAATGCAGAGGCACATTCAAAATATCTACTACATTTTGTGAAGACTTTCTTCAGGTATACCGTATTTTTCCCAACAAATATTGCCTCTATATTTTCCAAACGAGAATTCAGATTCTTGTTTTACTCTTCCTAGCTCTTCTTTCTCGTCTTAGAATGGTTTTCACATAACACTTGGATACAAGAGTTTTTTCATAACTTCTAATCATCTAACATAATATGAGGTTACATCTAATATAATAGTTACATAAACTAACAACATCTAATATAATAGTTACAGTTTTCATTGTTATTGATGTGATTTTTGTCAATAAATTCACTTAGTCAGTAACTTCCGGTATTTTAAAAAAATTTTCCTAGTAAATTTTAGTTTCGTTTTTGGTCCTATGAGACGATATTATTGAGTAGACACAAAAAACAATTAAAAATACAAGATATACATAGCTCAACAAAAACTATTTCCGCAATCATTATTTCAGAATTTACTGCAATATAATGTGTAATCGTCTCTGTCCAGATCGACAATACATGGCAGAATTGAGGAATCCGAATGCATATATGCAGCCGAATGGTTAGAGACACAATTGGTACAAAAATAAGATCATACCAAAATAATTATAATACGGATGATGATCTTAAGCTTTTTTATACTTATGCCGCATACGTTTGATACATGACGTAAACATATAGCATCTACGATTTGTGGGATTCAAACATGGTATTTTATTACTTAGTGGCGTCTGTGAGTCGGAAAAACCCTTGAAAAAGTGATCTCGATTTACCCGGATCGAGAGTACCTCATTCCCCCGTTTTCGAGGATGCTGAGCACGATGCCGGTGTCAAAATGTCTCTTTGGGATGGGATTTGGGATCAAAAACCACCCCTCTCGGGGGTGACTTTTGACCGGTGGAGGAGTTGGTGAGGGTTGGAAGTCATCTTAAACACCACCACCGTGCTCAGCATCCTCGAAAACGGGAAAATCCGTTTTTTACAAGGAAATTATGTAGGGGGGTGGTTTTTGATCCCAAATCCCATCCCAAAGAGACATTTTGACACCGGCATCGTGCTCAGCATCCTCGAAAACGGGGGAATGAGGTACTCTCGATCCGGGTAAATCGAGATCACTTTTTCAAGGGTTTTTCCGACTCACAGACGCCACTAAGCAATAAAATACCATGTTTGAATCCCACAAATCGTAGATGCTATATGTTTACGTCATGTATCAAACGTATGCGGCATAAGTATAAAAAAGCTTAAGATCATCATCCGTATTAATTATTTTGGTATGATCTTATTTTTGCAACAATTGTGTCTCTAACATTCGGCTGCATATATGCATTCGGATTCTGAATTCTGCTATGTATTGTCGATCTGGATAGACGATTACACAGTATATTGCGGAAATTCTGAAATAATGATTGCGGAAATAGTTTTTGTTGAGCTATGTATATCTTGTATTTAATTGTTTTGTGTCTACTCAATAATATCGTCTCATAGGAGCAAAAACGAAACTTAAAATTTACTAAAGAAGTTTTTAAAATACCGGAAGTTACTGACTAAGTGAATTTATTGACAAAAATCACATCAATAACAATGAAAACTGTAACTATTATATTAGATGTTATTAGTTTATGTAACTATTATATTAGATATAACCACATATTATGTTAGATGATTAGAAGTTATGAAAAACTCTTGTATCCAAGTGTTATGTGAAAACCATTCTAAGACGAGGAAAAGAAGAGCTAGAAGAGTAAAACAAGAATCTGAATTCTCGTTTGGAAAATATAGAGCAATATTTGTTGGGAAAAAATACGGTATACCTGAAGAAAAGTCTTCACAAAATGTAGTAGATATTTTGAATGTGCCTCTGGGCATTAATGTTAATTTAAGCAGTGTTGACCAAAAGAAACTAGTCATTCAAAATAAGGCCAAATTAAAATCAACAGGCATGTTTATCTGACTCCGTCAAGACTCAAAAACATACTCTTACATATGAAGCGTGTGAAAAATTAAATTACTGCAACTTTTGGACCACCGACGACAGTATTTGTAAAAAAATCAAAACAAAATAATTAAAAATATGTAATATGTTATCAGTTTTGCTTGTTACTAATCAGACTTAGTTTTACTTATATATTTACTTTATTTTTTATTAGTTATTTTAGATTAACTTCTTTAGATTCACTTACTTGATCTGTTTGATATTATATGTTTACATATATATTTACTTATATTTTGTAATTTTTATTTTGGTGTCGTTATTATAGCTATTTTATTCAATTAAATATGTGAGAGGTATATAAAGGCAGGACATTTAAATATTCGATAATTATTTCCTAAAGTAAATTGACTTTGTAATGACAAGGACTTTGATATTATTTGCTCTAAGCGAAAGTTGGCTTAATAATTCGATAGATAGTAATGTAGTTAATAATGAGAATTACTCTATAATTCGTAATTATAGGCAGTCTAGAGGTGGTGGGGTCGCTATTGAAAAAAAAGTTGGATTTCAACAAGTTATACACAAAGTGACTCATTGGTAATTCTTTCTCGTTGCTTGATGTTATTTTATGTATGTAAAATTGTATTACAGTTGATTTAGTGGAAATGGGGGATATTTCAGAACACGAACTAGTTAATTACCAATTACCTAAAATCATTGCCAGTAAACCAATATTTCAACCAATTTATACATTTAGGGTGGTCCAAAGAAAAATTGTTCTTCCGGCCCGAGGCTTAAATCATAGTACTTGATTAGTTATTACTAATTCCAGAAGATTAGCTCGTTTAATTAAGTTTTAGAGGTCGCTCATTGGTGTTTTATTTTCCCATTCAAATTACATGGGAAATGCGTCATTATTCATTCGTGGTGCCGTTTCGCGAACAATTAAAGAAATTTATGGTAGCTCATATTATTTTCTGGTAGTCGGGGACCGTATAAAACATTTTCAGTGTCGGTAATGTAGGTCTCTTTGTATTCTATTGGAATTTTTTATCCTAATGGCAGCGTTGAACGTAATGGGAAAATAAAACACCAATGAGCGACCTCTAATACTTAATTAAATGAGCTAATCTTCTAGAATTAGTAATAACTAATCAAATACTATGATTTAAGCCTAGGACCGGAAGAACAATTTTTTTTGGATCACCCTATTACTACTAATACATATTATATATTTTTACACATATCAAGATTTAAAAAAAATAAATGAAAACTTGTTCTATCAGGTGATTTTATTTTAGACGAAATTTTTTACTTACAGGGCATTAACCAGAAACTTAATTGTTTAAATTAAGCTTTATCATATTTATTTAATAAACATATACTCCTTACGACAGTTCGTATTACTAAGAAGAAAGCTCCTTGCTTGACGGACAATACTAAATTATTAAATGATTCAATATGATAAAGATAAGTCCAACTTCAAAAGATCCCCATCTCAGTAAAAATTGAATTATTATAAACAAAACTGAAACTTTACCAATCGTGCTGGAAACGCAGAAAAAAAGAACAAATTTCAGCTACCATGCTAACAACAAAAAAAACTAATACTCTTTGGAAAGATATAAAACAGATTAATATAAATATATATAAAAACATGTTTATCAACACGTTTATTAGATCCAGATTATATATATAATCACTTTATTATCCATCAAGAATATTGTGATTCAAAAAAAATGATTGATTACTATGGGGTCAATCCCATTTGTAATCTAAGTTTTAGTTTCACATTTGTTTCAACAAATGAGATTGTAACTATTCTTACAAATTTAAAAACTTAATTACCAGGTCCTGATGGCATAACTATAAATCTCATTAAACTGTGTTGTCCTTACACACTGCAATTTTTATTTCATATCATAAGCACAATGTTCATTGAAAACAAATTCCCAACCGCTTAGAGGCATGCGTTATGGTGTTAATAGATTTGAGAGAGGCTTTCGACACTAGAAATCATTCAATTGTTGACCATTCTTAAGTCATCTGGGAAAAAAGTGATGATATTTTATTGATTAATTCATATCTTCATACAGTTGTACTCAGGCTGTTAGATTACCTATTAGGGTATTGCGTGCTGAGGTGCCGCAAGGATCAATTTTGGGTCCTCTACTGTTTACTCCTTACACAAGTAAATTTGTTAAATTTATTACTCACAGCAATATACACATGTATGCTGATTATACCAGCTCTACCACTCTTTTTTCTCCCAGTAATTATAGGATTGCTAGTAATCTGATTAACATTGACCTGCACTCATATATGTAATGTATCTTTACAACATTATCTAATTAATTATAAATACTAATACATATGTGGCAATTTTATTTGGAAATAAATCCCACGTTACTGTTTTAAAAAATGTAATGAAAATAATAATTATCCCCTATATATAATAATTTCCCAATAATGGGACAAATTTTGCAACCACCTGATGTTAAACATCAGGGGATGGATCTCGATGATACCCTTAGGTTCAGAGGACAAGTTACAAAATATATCCAACGGCTTAGCCAGCATTAAGACTTTTATATCTGCACTGGAGTTATTTAAGCTATATTACAAAAGAAGTGTTGTGTGGGACGAGTGTACTGAGTCAGTTTTATTATTGTGCCCTTGTATATAATTTTTGTTTAGATCATGATAGTACCAGTCGCATACAATGAGTTCAGAATTCCTGCATGCGATTCATATATGGAATACGAAAACATGAACATACATATATATCTCTCATAAGCTTTCCGATTTACAATAGTTAAATACGCAAAACGAAGGAAACTTTTTTTCACTTTGTTTATTTCACTTAAAATTATAACAACTAAAACTCCACAATATCTGTAGATATACTAAAGTTCTGCTTTCTCCGCCACGTCACAGAACAACTAGGTACGAACGAGGATTTAAATTATATCTACAAGCTATAAGTTAAGGTCTCAATAGATGTACACATGCTTAATTCTGCTAAGTTTAAAACAGTTCTGCTAAGTTTTAAATCAAATAAAAAAAATAGATTAAAAAAAGTAAAAAAAACATATTTATAAAAGAAATGAACTAATCGATTATTATTATCCGTCATATTCCATCCCACTTATCTGAACACAAGTCACCTCTCTTAATCGCTTTGTCGTTATTTTTATCATGTCATACGTACTACATACTTTTTTACATATCCCCCTAGGAAGAAGTCTAACGGCGTGAGATCAGGTGATCGTGCAGGCCATTCTACAGAACCACGTCTCCCTATCCAGCGATTTGGAAATATTGTGTGGAGATATTGCCAGATATTGACTTCGTAATGTTCTGGTGCACCATCCTTCTGGAACCACATTGCATTACCTGGAAGTTGTGGTTTCCTTCTTGGAACTTGGATACAAGTTTGCCATCGTCGGTACGACATTATTTTGGAGCAGCGCTCAATAAGTTTCCCCATTCAAATTGCCGTCAATGAAGAAGGGACCAATGATACTTTCTCCAATTATTCCTGCCCAAACATTAACTTTCTCATGGTTTTGCATGTGCAGTTCCCTCATCCAGTGAGGATGTTTGAGGCAGTCTCTCGACAGTTTTGGCGATTAACATGGTCGTGAAATGTAAATGTAGATTCCTCCGAAAATAAAACATTTTCTATTTGTAAAGTATTGTCATCTATCATTTGCATCATTTATTCACAAAAGAGAATTAATCTATCAAAATCGTCTTCCGTAAACTCATTAGCTGATCATCACTGAGTTTATTGGGAGGATTTTTCTTTAGCTGCCGTACATATCCACGTTCCTGAAACTGCTTCTCTATTTTACTTACGGTACCTTGAGATATCGGCGGCAACTCCGGATATTTTTCTTGAAATATTCTGTCTCCGTAACCAATCATCTGCAGAATCGTTATCTTATGCATTTCTGTTAGATAAACCATCTCTCTGAATTTCAACACGAAAACTAAAGCAAAAAGTTTAACACTGATAACTGTTAACTACTGTAACAATGACAAGCACGTTTCTAGGTAATTTCACTAAAGCTGATAATGGTCAACTTCTGAAATATCAGGTTTGTTTTTTTGCTGCTTACTCGTTTTTTGTCGTTCGATTGTCAAGCAAAAAATTGTACATATTTATTAGTAAGTTTTTATCTTATAGTAGGGAATGTTGTTAATTACAGACATTTATTTTTTGTTATTATTATCATTTCAGAACCTAAATTTGACAAATAGTGTTATTTATAAAAGTTTTACTTTTAATGTAACAAATTTCCTACGCTGAAGAAACTTATCTATTTTTCTTGTTAATTTCTGCAGTAAAATTTAAAACCATAGCAGTCTTGAATAGAGAATGAAAAGACCTTTCAAATGAAGTATCACAAGTCCCTACTTCCAATTTGAAAATTTAGCGGTTGTAGCTGTCACCTGAAGGGGTTGAATTTAGGGATGACATTTTTACGTCGCAAGATGTCATTTTAGAATTAGAAATTGACGTGTCTCAGGATTTTCTAAAAATGCATAATAATGGAGCTACTGAATATTTATTCCATTTGGTTGTTCCATACTGTGTACACTTGCACGGTCTAATATACGGAATGCGTATATGAGCATTCCGTCAGTATTTTACATATTATGAGGACATAGTGTATAATATAATATAGAACATTCACTTTTAATATAGAACGTTCATTTTCCAAACAACAATTATATTTACAGAGAAACGTACAAAATCCTCAAGTAGTCCTTGAATTCCTCTTGTGATGTAATTTTTTGCGTGAGCTAATAACTTTCACATTCGATACATAAAACAGATGTCTGTAATCACTTCGTTGTATATACGAGTAATCATGTAATTATTTTAACCCTATTAGCATACCAGCCCCTATTGTCACGCTATTGTAACGCTGAAAATTGGAACAACTTTAGTTATGATTGATACGCACACAAAACGTTTTGCAATCAATCTGTATCTAAATAAATACTTGTGTCTAAATTTATAAAATATTTTTTTCTATATGTCTTTATTTATATGTCTTTATTTCTAGTTTTGAATAATATATTATCCTGACAAATGCAAATTTCTACAGCAATTTCTTTCCTTTCAACACCGTGCATGATCCGTTTATTTGAATAACTCCTCTTGAAAAATTGACAATAAAATTTTTGTAGCTTCCCAAATATTGAGTGCCATTAAAATATATTAGGTTTATGGTGTTTCTTAAAAGAAATAACACTCGTACGTGTGGTTATAAAAATGGAAAAATGGATATACTAGGGTAGGAAATTGCAGCACTACATATTGGCGATACATGTGTAGAAGAGAATAAGTTAAAAGACACCAGTACGGACAGACAAAGACAGTTAGATGCACCAATGTTTCACGCTTGTGTACTGATTAGAAACGTATGATGTAAAACGTTACCTGCGCGTCAGAAACTGGAATGTGGAGGTGGATAGACACCGCCCATCACCTAACGAACTTGAGTGAGTACTTCTCAGTACTTTTTCGCAGCGGTGAGAGTGCACATCGACTTAGCTGTATGAAACGAAATTTTTACGTAATTCTGACTTAAAACTTAAAATTATCAGATACACTTAAAAGAAGTGTACGAACATAATTGTATTTATTTTGAATTTTTTTTATTGCTTAATTAACCGGTCTGCAAGAAAATAAAATTGAAGTTCTATAAAAAATAAAAAGATATAAATATAAATCAACCTGGTTATAAGACGAAAGAAAGAAAAATGACTATTCAATAAGTGGTTCAAAATGTCGCCCCTTTGTTCTTCGCAAAACCCTAGTCTATCGTAAAATTCAGTTCTTACGCGTTCTAACATTTCTTAAGCGTAACAATTTAGGACTTGTACAATTCCTGGCCCGTAAATCATTTAAATTTCGTGGTCTTTCATGTTCATGTCCGTAAACAGTTTGTTTTATTTGTTAAATATTTGTTTGCATTTAAGGAACCGTTTATAAAAAAATGGCCGAACGATGGAATCGCCTAAAATACCAACTGCGTACGCAAGGAATGCTCAAGTGTTTTTTTCCGTAGACCAATAACAATATAATAATTCAATTCACACGTGCGCATTATAATTTATGGGCGGGGCATCCTGTCTACATATTTTATTGCTACCCTATCACGAAAGACAGAGAATAACGCCCATAGAGTTTTAAAATGACATGTTAGTCTGGCAACTATGGATATAATATTTCTCTGTCAGTTCCTATATCTGTCAGAGTTTATTCTTTTCGTATTTATTAATGCTCGGCTTTGAAATCTTGCACTTTCCTATAGTGTAGACGTGACAAATATGGATTTCTACAAACATAAGGCATAATTTACGGTCTAATCTTACATAGTTATTATAGCTATGTAAGTTGGACCGTACGGTGTTCTAACTTACATATATTAAATTCTATATTTTTATGTTAAACATTTAATATTTGCCTGTAGTAGGTACTTTAACGTACCTTATACTATGTACTTATACCGCTGTCAACTTATTCCACGTCCAATTTTTCCACATTTAATTGGACAAAACCGCTAAAAACATCACGCCTTAAAAGTCTGATGTTACTATGTATTTGGATATGACGTTTATGACCTATGTGATATCTAAGACCTTGTGAGCTGTATGATCTATTTGACCTTTGTGGATAATATGGCCTGGTATGACTGAGGGCTCATATAATGGCTCATATGGCCTTTATGAGTTATATAACATTTATAATCTATATGGTATCAATAACCGAATTCAATTTAACGACCTCTATAATCTTTATAAGCTTTGTGACCTTGATAACTTGAATGACCTGTATGACACTTATTATCTATTTCGAATATAGGTACGGAAGGGAAAATAAGAGTATAGACTTAATATACTATAATAGACTTAATATATCTAATAATTTACTCTACGTAATGGGCACACAGATCATAAATTACGACTACGCCATTTTAAGGAACGAAGGAAAACTATTGGAACAAGTTACATAAAAGCTACAATACTACCTGTATTAAATAATATTGTTAGAGTAAAACAAAATGTTCTGTATAAAATAATGTATACGTTCTGTATAAAGTAACGTAAATACGTAAAATAGCGTATTCCATATTTGGGAGGTGATATACGGGTGACACAGAGATCATAGTATATCCCTTTTATTTTCTTTATTTATTGAGACAAAGTTTTCAAATAATCAGCATCTTATATTCATAAAAAATGTCATCATTTGACATATAAATATCAAACTTCCTGTTTCACCGGAAGTAACACCAGTGAAGTCACCAACTTACGGCTCAAATATTGTTTAAATAATTTTAATGTGCGCCGTGATCATTTAATTCCAATTTAATCATCCGTGATACTACAAAAAATTATGGTTAACAACTATATATGATAGATACATTGATGATTAATTACAACAATCGATTGGTGGTTGAAAACAACTAATTGCGTTGACTACCGCAGGCCAAAAGAGAGGACCAAATCATTTTCTACCAAAAATGTTTTCTCAAACAGCGTCATGTTGAAACTGTGGCATCATTCGAAAGTACCATAACTGTGGAAGCTACTAGTATCTTTGCATATTCTACCCCATTTATGGAACAGATAGAGTCTAGATTACATCATTTTTAGATTAACAGTCTGTAAGTTGTTATAAGAAGGTAGATGTGACCAAATATTTATATGTTACCTTACCTGTCAAATTATCATATTATGATGGTAAGCTGGTATAAAAACAAATTCTATGGCCTCTAAGGTTATATGAGTCTAATTAAATGATCATAACACTCTTAACCTGAAAAGTAGAAAACAACTTAAAAATATTGATTTGATTTCAAATTTGTTAAAATATATAGCGTGTTTCATTTGAAAATCTTAAGTTGGTAGCACTTAAGTTTTATAAATGTCGTTTATATGTCAAAAGTTGACATTTGTTATGAATATAAAATGCTAAAAATTTGAAAACATTGCCTCAATATATAAGTAAAAAAATGGGTTTTACCGTGATTCTATATCACTCAGTATGTCCAACTCAAACAATTATAAACTCTAAGTTATCATCCACCTACTATCTCGTCTATTAAATGTATATTTGACGTCAGATTGAAATCTATAAACATGAAATATATCGATTCATATCAGTATCAGACATCGAGTTTACAACAGCAAATTACTGGTGTCAATTTTATCATTCATATGACAAATTTATATATGTACCTTTAGTTACTTATGCGAATTTATGAATTAAGTTTAAATATAAATATGTGATATAAATTTTGATCTTCTAACTGTTGTGTAACAAATATTTCTTTAAAAGTTACACTGCAGAATATATTATTTAAATACAAAACACCAGTTTTTCATACAACCCACTCATATTAAGACTTGTTTTAATATAAAGCAAATTATTTCATATTGTAGGAAACTCGTGCAGCGAACCAAGGCTCTACAAAAGACAATAGACAAATATTGTAAACGAAAAAATAGTGACATTATGTATATGTTTTGACAAAGACTATTTTTGAACAACTAAAAGCAGTAGTGACAGTATGGAGGAAGACGAGGACGAAACCACTCCCTTATCAAAGACCTCATCTACAATAACACTCACTCAGCAAAACGTACAAACTTTGTCGCATACATCAATAGCCATTTTCGTCAGATACGAAATTAGATCAGCCTCAATGTCAAATAATAACTCAGCAAGCCAGTGGGGGATTCCTTAGAATCCGAATCAGAATCCCAATCTCAAAAAAGCATCTCCTAGATACTCATTGTTATCGAAGTCGCCTCATTCGAGTTCTTCCCAAGAAGACTATGAACCAGATATTAAGCAGATTAATAAAGGTCAATATTTAACCGCTGGTCATAGAAGTGAAACTGCAAAAAGTATGGAAAGCCTTAGAACGTCTCCTAAGTCTTTCTTAACGTCAAGTGATCATAACATGAGGAGGATGTATTCTGAAGCGACCGAAGCAAAGTCGCTAGAGAGTATCGAAAGGGAGATTAAATTAAAACGGTATGCAGTTAGTGGTGACGGTGCGATGCTACACTGCCTCAGCCTCGGCACTAAGTAGCGAGGATACAATTAGCGCGGAAAAAAGAAGGGTTCTGTGGTCGGGTAAAATGAGAATACCACATCATTTAAGCCTTCCTCCACCTGCGGGATATTTGAACTTAAGCCCTGGAGATAGAAAATTAACAATATTGTCACCCCATTCACCTCACAAGATGCCTGACTTATTTCATATCTCTACTTCTGCCACCTTGAAAACTAGAAGAAAGAAAGCAACCATTCTACCAAAACTAATTCTTCCCAGGAGCGACTCGGATATAAGCGAAGTCTTCTCCGAACAAGGCCTAGAGTAAGTACATTTTTAATGCAAAATATATATAAAAAACACGAGACACAAGAACGTTGATGTTTAAGAAGATACAATTAAATTTTGCTCGTAAATACACTAGGTCTTTTTTTTAATATTTGGGGCACCTGTCTATGTATTATTTAAATAAATTGCTTCGTCAACATTAGCGAAACTCTTTTCCATGAGAACGAATTGCTTTCTATTCGGATATGCGGTTTGAGAGTTTCAGTAGGTCTATTTTAATGCCCCGAAGTCGCCACGCTGTGGTTCACCCATCTACACCTCAACAACCAACCACATCCGTCCATTTGAGGCAATTCAAAGATCTGCAGAATTTGCTGAGAGAGATAAAAATCATACTTTGTCACATACTAATTCCTCTAGAATAAGTCGTAAGCGATTGATCGCTGTTCCTTCCTTTCAACCCCTGAGCATTCCAGCCCCTGAGAGTCACATCTCTACGGTTACGCTGGGTTTTGCTGGCAAACAATTTGGTTTGGGATGTCACAACTCGCTTTCACCCTTTGACTTTGACTCAACTCCCCTACAATTACAATCCTCACCCACATTCTCTGGTTCCACCCCTGTTGGGGTTGGGTGTCGTTTCCGGGCGAAAGGACGCAAAAAGGGGATTTAAAGGAGACGGACGACTCTGGGTTGGCTGGAAAGAGTTCTAGCATCCTAAGGAAGGCTTTTGCGTCATCCCACGCGTAGAAACCTTCGTACAATCCTTCAGCGCGGCAAATTTGCATGGGGTGGATTACTAGTGGAATTTTATATTTGATGCTTAATCGACGATCTTTATGGATCTAGTCAACTTTGAGAATCTTCGCCCCACGCAGTTCCTAACAGCGGAACCAGAGGGGGTGGGTGGGGGTTGGTGTAGGTGTGGCCTAGAGACGTACTTGAGTTGTTAAAGGGTGAAAGCAGGTTGGACACTCCAGACCAATTTATTTGGGAGCATTAGAATCGATGGAATCGCCCAATAGATTTGGTAGGTGGATTGGTAGGTTTTTGAAATGTACATGGCGAACCCCTTAGCCACATAATAATTTCGAGGCATTGAAAGCAACCTCCTGTGGTACCAACATTTTCAAACCGCAAGGTTCTAGCCCGAATAACACACAAATAACGCTCATCTAAAAAGTGTTCTGCACATACTATTTTTTGTGCGAATTAAAATTAATAACCATAAATAAGAAATAAAATTAGGAATTTCGACTATGGAGTATATTTTGTTCGGCTGAGAAAAAATATTTCCGTACTGTCAAATTTGGTTGATTAACGGCAATAAATACTGGAAATTGACATGTTGCAGCGCCAAAACTTGCCAGAAAAATGTCGATTTTTGCACTTACGCAGAAAAAGTATATTTAGAAATATATAAAAGAGATAGAGAATACATAAAAATAACAACTAAAGGCAACTGTAACTGTAATAAAAATAACATGTAAAGGCTCGCTTTACATTACAGTAAGATTAAAATGATACAATACTGCTTTTTCATAATACTTTCATGATCAGAAAAACATTGTCTTTATGTTTATGTCAGGTATCATATTAACGTGAAGGTTTATGAAACCTAAATAAATGAGTTACCATAATTACCATGCAAGGAATTACAAAATTCAAAAAGCGACAAAACCTATGGGGAAACAGAAATAAAATTATACAGAAGTAAGTAGTATACATCTCTGTTGTTTACCAGTCAGTCTCTTTTTTCAGATTTCTTTACTTATCCTCTTTCACTAGGAAAATTTTGATTTTATATATTTCTCTGCATTCCTACTAAGTGTTCTACAATGTAGAAACAATATTATGTAATGCTATTATTTTTAGCCACTTAATGTATTGATGTTAATATAAACGTGAAAAGGCGACACATGGTATGGCAAATTTTTTTGCTTAACATAACTCATAGCTTCTCAAAATTGTATACGAAACTTTTAACTTAACTTTCGGCGTTGCATAGTTAGTGACAAGCCCACACTATTCTGTTTAAATTCAAGAACATAATGGAATAATTCTATTATAATAAAAACTCCGCTGTATAGCACAAGTACAGAACATTATGTCTTCTGGTGCAGGATCATCCGGTTTCCTTTTGGATTTTTCTTCGCAAAAAAAAAACTGTTGTAGCCTTCTACTTTGATCTAGTAATGACCTCAAAAAATATGAAGTGGATCCTATGCTTCGTAACGAGAATTTCAAATTCCCCCAGCCGCCACTGATAAATAAAGTAGTATAAATGGTGCCGCGGTGCCAGTCGTACTTATAGTTAACGAGTAACATGTAACGCGTGTTAAAGAATTAATGAACTTACCGTTAACATGGACCCGCGTAAATTAACCTTTCATTAAGGTACACATGTGCCGTGTTGTTAAATGACATTATTATTTACTTTATATCATTTTACCTGGTGTGCCGTTTTCGGACCTATATGTATATTAGTCCGATATCGATATTATAACATCCAAAACAAAAAACGTCATCAGTGTTGGCTGAGAAAAAAAGACGTATTTCTATTCTTAACCGAATTTATAACCTTATTTACTTGTCAAGACTTCCACATCATATGACAGCCATTGTTTATTTTACAAATTGTGACAGTCACTTGTCAAACGTTTGACATAACTGAAAAGCTTAGACATGACCGCTATTTCCATTTCTCTTGTTCATAGCCAGAGTTGATGACGTTTTTTGGATGTCTCCATATTATCGATACTGATACTGATTTTGAAATATTCTTACCTCAAAGTGAAAGTTTGATTTTCTAACTCTCTTATATTCTAATAAAACATGTGTTTGTTTGATTTTGTTCTTTTTGTCACTGTAAACAAAATACAAATATTAGTTGCATATTAGACATTAGGATTGGTTTAATTCATATTAATACTTAATAACATTAGTCATCTTCATTAAAGATAATATGAAGAGTTTAGAATAGGGTCATGCTTGATCAAACTACTTATTCAGAAACATCATATATTTTAAACTATTATATAAATTACAGGTTACATACTTTTCAATAAAAACCGTTAAAATTTCACCAGTCCATAATAATATTAGTTGCATATTAGACATTAGGATTGGTTTAATTCATATTAATACTTAATAACATTAGTCATCTTCATTAAAAATAATATGAAGAGTTTAGAATAGGGTCATGCTTGATCAAACTACTTATTCAGAAACATCATATATTTTAAACTATTATATAAATTACAGGTTACATACTTTTCAATAAAAAACCGTTAAAATTTCACCAGTCCATAGTAGTCAAACTTTAACACTACTCGTGACCACTAAGAGACAATTTAAATTAACTGAAGATTAATTTTGAATCTGCAATTCAAGTCTTTAGCTGTTTAAAACAGAAATACCTACATATGTGCATATGTATACTCTTATAAAAGTTTAAAATGCCTTAAACTTAATTTGTGTATTATTCCTGTAAAAATAGTATTATTCCTGTAAAGGCACCAATTTGTGTATTATTCCTGTGTATTATTCCTGTAAAGGCACCAACACCTTCAACATATTTTTTAATATGTCGTGCATGATCAAAACGGGTCTTAATTTGGTTTAGTTATCTGTTCTTCAATTTGACTGTTATGCTTTTCAAATGTATTGAGCCCTCACTTTAATCGTTTACAAAAAAAAATAGACCGAATGAAACTATTTTTTCGCATATTATGATTCCATGTACTGTTCACTATAACATGTTAAAATAAAACAAAAAAATCCGTAATGTACTTTTCAAGGTATTAATCGATTATATAAAAATTGTACCGAATTTAGGGACTAATTTTGCCTAATTGATAATAATTAATTTCCACAAAAAGGTTTTCCAAACTACTTAAACATAAAATGAATCTTCTTTTATGGTTTTAATAATTTATTACAAAGAAAAATATGTTTTAGTTAATGAGGTATTAAATAAAATATGTCACACTGATATCTTCCTTAATATTAGAAATAGAATAAAAAACATCTTCACAGGTGATAATTGCACAATAAATAACAACCCTGCAAAAATAAATTCGGTTTTATCAAAGGTTGATTTTATATCTACAGGTGTCCCACCTTCGACGTTTTTCTGAGGTATCTCGGTTATTACAAGAGATAGAACGATGCCGATTTCGCGAACCTTGACTACTTTTTTCGAGGATAATTCACGGAATTAAACAGATTTTTGATAGTATTTCTACTTTTTTAGGTACAGCGGATTTTTGAAAAAATTGCCATTTCTAACCATCCCTGTACCGGCCACAATTTGAAAAATTGTGATATTGTTACAATGGTATCCCATTGATTTGTTTATGTAAAATTCAGTGGTGTAACCAGTTTTTTGGTGTGGTTAGCGGTTTTTGAATTATGGGCCAAACCTACATTTTTTTAAATATAAACCATAGCCATAGTCACTGCCTGCCATGACATGCTTGAAAAGAGCATTTTTATGCTTTGCAAAAAATATATTTTTTGATATATACAGGGTGTCCCATAATTATGTTAAAACTTTTAAAAAGGTGTATTCTACAGGATTTTAAAGGGTAGGTAGGTCTCATGTAAACATTTTCAATTTCGTTTAATTTCACTTTACAAAGTATTTGGCATTGGTCCAATGTAATAATAATGAGAAACGCGTTTAAACTACACACAACTGACTTATTAACTTGCATTGGAAAAATTATTTTTAAAGTGCAATTAAAAGAAACAGTAAAGTGACACATGTTTATTATGCCTTTTTACGATTTTATATTTACAGTTTATATAGGGCAATAAAACGAATTTAATTTTTTTCCTTGATAACCATTGCATATTGGAAAAATAGAAACAGGTAAAAAAGTTTTCAAAACAACTGTGCTATAACGTGCATATTTTTGTAGTGCTAAAATTCAATCCACAAAAAGTTATGACACAAAAATTAACAGGGGTTGCTTGTTTCAACCCCATACGGGTGCAGAAGGAAAATAAAAATGTTACCCCAAGATTTCGTTCTATTAGTAAAAGACACATACAAAAAATTTAAAATGGATTTTTGGCTCGCCTTATACACTATGTGCAAATAACTTTACAAAGAGGGTCTAATAAAAAATTGTATACAAAAGATCCCAATTAAATTCTCCTGTACACTTTAAAAGTTTCAACGTAATTATGGCACACCCTGTATATTATCGAAATAAACTTCTAGCAGTTAAAAATTAATATCATGAAAACATTAATATGCACAAAACATTTATATACTTTTAATCGAAATTGACAGCGACTATTTAACATAGTTCCTACAACATTAACAAAATATTGTATTATTATATATTTCGCTCGAACTGTTGCCCATTATATTGAATAAATATATATATAGTTCATATGTATATCTGAGAAAAGCTTACTATTTATTGCTTTTAAATACACAGGCCTTATTATCTTAACTCATATGTATTTATTGAAGCAATATAAATTTTTTCTTGGAGATGTGAAGCATGTATTCAACATCCATGAGTATAAGCAATATACCGTGTGTGTAAAGCTGACATCGGCCAGTTATGAAAAAGGACAAACAGAAGTGAGACGACAGATAAGAAGCAACCGCACACGCATCGAAGGTAGTGAGGGAATAAGACTGGCCCTCTCACCACCTGTGCTTGGTGTTAGAACGAGAAGGGTAGCATTTGTCCTTTTTCACAACTGGCCGATGTCGGCTTTACACAAACTGTATACAATAATTAAACGTATAACATAATTATAAAATATATATCTTTCAAATTTGGTTATTGTTTCTGTTGATTTATTTACTATGATATCAGTTGAGTAAATAATTACTATGATTAATACCTTGTTTATGTTATAGGAACTATGTTAAGTAGTCGGTGTCGCTTTCGATTAAAAGTATGAAACGTTGTGTTCATTTATAAGCATATGTATACATTTTTTCATGTTATTAATAATAAACTGCTATACGTTTGATATTTATGAAAATATATACACCAAATAACATATTTTCGAAATTTGTATTTTGTTTTTTCGATTTGTAACTCAAAAACTAGAAACGATATAAAAAAATCTGGTTGGCTTTCGGTTCGCGAAAACGTCATCTTTCTATCTTTTGTAATAACCAAAATACCTTAGAAAAATGTCGAAAATGGGACACCCTATAAATACATATGTATGTATACAGTGCGGGCCAAAAGTCCGTCCCCCCCCCCTATTATTTTTTGAACTAGTTGTCGAATTCACTTGAAACTTGGTGTGTTTACATAAGCCAAAAAATACTATCTCATGGAGTAACTCTTAGACAATTTACCCTTAAAACAGGGGTGAGGGTGAAAGGGGGAAAAAGCTTAAATTGGAAGGGGTGGCATGCGGCACCTCATTTGAAAGGGATTTTCACGGGAAAGGGAGTAACACGGTGTATGCATTTTTATTATTAGGCTAATGGTTTGTGAAATAATGTACTTCGAAGTTTTATATTCCCTAACAATACCCACCGTTTACAAGAGAGTTAAAATTAAAAATTACTCACCTTTTGTAGCGAAATTCCCACTTCTGCTTTATTATTAATGCAGCAGTTGTTCGAAATGTTCGCCTTGTACCTCCTGACAAATGTAGAGTCGATGTTTAAAACTTGAAAAAAAACTTACCAAAAAATTATATTCAGTCCGCAAGTAACACAAATAGTCCAAGGACGTTTAAAAGATATTCCAAGCGGCACAACAGTAGTAGTGGCCACAATTTAATGAATTATGGTTTTGATTTTGGTTTAGGTTTCTACACCTCACCTCTTTGGTTTCTTTTATAAGGCTACTATAAACTCATTAATTAAGAACGTTCCTGGACTATTTGTGTTACTTGCGGGCTAAATACAATTTTTTGGCAGTTCTTTTAACTTAAAGTTTAATTGGTGAACAGTTACAGTTTGATCTCGACTTTAAAGGGTGGCTTTGCACTGTTTTTTCCTTAAATTATGGATAAACGTACTTTAAATGAAAAAACAGAAGCTATATTCATTTGGGCTGAAGCCGGCAGGAATTACCATGATGCCGGAAGGATTTTCAATGAACGGTTTCCGGACAGACCCATTTCTAGAAAATACATTCGACAGCTAGTTTCCAATTTAGCACCACTGGGAGCGTAGGCGATAAACCGCGTAGTGGCCGTCCAACTATCGGTGAGGACACCCAAGTCCAAATTGTGGCCGAAATGGTTTTCACACCCCAACAGGCAACAGAAAGCGTAGCTAGGACCTGTGGTGTTTCAGCTACTATGGTAAAAAGAGTACTGCGCAGTGGCGGTGCGTGATATTTCAGTTAGCCATATCTTGAAAACGACATGGGACCCACTTCACTTTTTAGGTGATGACTATACACCTCTTACAGAAAGGATTTTATAGTGAAAAAATCGTCAGCAAAGTTTGCGAAAAATTTTCAAAAACACTGGAGCACTCCTGGGTTCTCAGTAACGCTCTGTGAGATATTTGCAGTATTTTTTTTTCATAATCTAGAAACAAATATACGGAGACGTTTTTCGATTTGTTGCAAAATATTTTTTTTTTTCAAAAAGTTATGGCCATTTTAATTTTAATTTTATAGGAACATCTTGTTTCCCAAAATTAAAATGGCCATAACTTTTTTGAAACAAAAATATTTTGTAACAAATCGCAAAACGTCTCCTTATATTTGTTTCTCTAGATTATGAAAAAAAAATATACTGCAAATATTCCACAGAGCGTTACTGAGAACCCAGGGAGTGTTCCAGTGTTTTTGAAAATTTTTCGCAAACTTTGCTGACGGTTTTTTCACTAAAAATCCTTTCTGTAAGAGGTGTATAGTCATCACCTAAAAAGTGAAGTGGGTCCTATGCGTCGTTTCAAGATATGGCTAACTGAAATATCACGCATCGCCACTGGTACTGCGTAAACACAAATTCCACCCTTACAAAATACAGTACCTACAATATTTGACTGAGGATGATCCCGATAGACGCATAGAGTTTTGTGAACTTATGACCAACAGAAATGATAATAACCCATCTTATTTAACCCATGTGTGTTTTTTCGGACGAAAGCACATTTTACCTAAATGGGGAAGTCAATAGGCAAAATATGAGATACTGGTCAGATATGAATCCTCATGTATTTCGGGAAGGGCACTCATAGTGCCCAGAGAAGCTTAACGTGTGGGCTGGCATTATGGGTAACCATATCGTGGGACCTCTATTTATCGAAGGCAATCTCAACGGCCAACAGTACCTAGATATGTTAAAGGTCTTAATAAACCCTCTTATAGTAGAGATCGCAGAAGCCCATCCTGATGAGTTCACAGAAGACATTGTGTTTCAACAAGATGATGCACCACCACATTACACACGGCCGGTGAGAGCGTTTCTGGACCATCATTATCGGAATAGATGGATAGGACTAAGAGGTCCAACAGAGTGGCACTGCACGGTCTCCGGACCTCACCCCTTAGATTTTTTTTATGGGGCTACCTAATATCTCAGGTGTACAGTACGCCACCGCAAAATTTAGCTGATCTCCGCCAAAAAATAATGTAGAAGCATTTCGGTGGAAACCTCTGGTAGGGTAAGGGAGGCGATTAAACATCGACTCTACATTTGTCAGGAGGTACAAGGCGAACATTTCGAACAACTGCTGCATCAATAATAAAGCAGAAGTGGGAATTTGGCTACAAAAGGTGAGTAATCTTTAATTTTAACTTTCTTGTAAACGGTGAGTATTGTTAGGGAAAATAAAACTTCGAAGTACATTATTTCACAAATCATTAGCCTAATAATAAAAAGTCATACACCGTGATACTACCCATAAAAATCCCTTTCAAATGAGGTGCCGCATGCCACCCTTCCAATTTAATATTGTTCCCCCTTTGCACCCCCCCCCCTGTTTAAGGGTAAATTGTCTAAGAGTTACTCCATGAGATATTATTTTATGCCTTATGTAACCACACCAAGTTTCACGTGAATCCGACAATTAGTTCAAAAAATAATAGGGGGCGACGGACTTTTGGCCCGCACTGTATAAAAATATAATTAGTGGAAAGAGGATGAACGCAACACTATTTGCGCTGGTGAGCGGAAGTGAAACAGACCACGCTGGATGCATATCGCCGTTTCTGCATTTCTAGAGTTATACCCAGGATTGAAATTAAAAATGAGTTATCGAAGAATGTAATTGTTAAATTGTTACTTTAGAATGAAATATCTTCCTTCTCTACTTTGGTATATACATATATGTATAAAAAACACAGTGTTTTCTGCGTGAAAATAAAATAAATTGAATTAATAGCACAACTAAAAATATTAAATAAGCCGACTCATCTTAAGTGTAGTGTAGCCCTGGCAACATCGCTCTCTTTAACTGCATGTGGCGTGCTATCCGGCGGCGATACTTTTTTACTATCTTTCCATCTTTCTCTTTATTTTACTTTGATTTTTATTTTTTTTTTCTGTTTTTTTTTGTATTAATGTAGATAGAACAATGTTTCAAATATTGAGAAGCAATGGTAATACATTTCAATTGTAAAATATTTCTATTAGACGTCCGTTCAGGATATGCTACTATTTTTTTTGTAAAAACCTTCGTCTTCTAGAAGACATGATTATTTAGATAGTATGAAGTATTTCTATGAATAGTCGATAAACATTAATAGGATAAACATTATGTATTTCTTTATTGTTGGGACACAAAAATAAAGACGAATTTCACTACAGTAGAGCCTCTTTAATCTAAACACACGCTAGTACGAATGGCCAAATCATGAATTTAGTTCCGCTACCTCGGTAATCCGAACGCTGACAAGAAAACACTTGCCGCCACCCAAAATCGCACCCAGTGTTTGAATACTAAATTTTGTTTCCCGACATTGAATTTTGTCAACCTCTGAATATTGTTTTCCGTCAGATCCACGTTCCACAGAAATCCACTATAAACTATCAATATATAGTACCTACTACAATATAAAATATAATCCATAAATTCAATTCCATATATGTACATATATCTGTAGTCAAGAAAAACATCTAAATTTAATAGGCCTCATTGGAATATGAAAAATAAACAAAATGAATACTTACAAATTTAAGAGTATCCCGAATATACACAACTAAAACATAGAACAGAAATAAAATTTTAAAATTATTAAAAGAACACAAACGAAAATCTCATTCTTACTTTCTCATTCTCTTGTATACCTACTATAGTCGAATTAATTTTGATAACGGACAGAATTTTCATTAATCAAGTAAATCTAAATTTACGCTAAATGCCAGTTTAAACGCTAGTAAAAAGTTGCATCGTTATAGCATTAATCCTAACGATTCGATAATCCGAATAAGGTCAGTGAAGGAAGTGTTCGGATTAAAGAGGTGACACTGGATTTTTTCATCAAAATGAAAGAGCCTCTATTCAAGGATCAGCTACTGCAATGATAAATAATTGTACAAAATCTGAAAACAATTCAGTGGTTCAGCATTACCGTATCGTATGCTATTACTACCGCATTGCGAACAGAGACCAGTTTATGATATCCCTTGGCAAGCCTCATTGTTTTATCTCGCATGCGTGCACTGATTCGTTGGGGACGTGTCGCCGACCGACGCACAGTGGGACAAAACTGTAGTGTTTCACCCAAATAACTCTAGAGATCGTAAAAATAGAGATTTTAAGATGCTTTTTTTTAATGTTCGTTATGAATTTCTCAGCCGTATTTTTCGTAAATTCGTCTAGCCGGATTTTCATTCCCAATGTTTTATTATTTTAATCCAAAAACGTATTTTTATTGGAAAATATGGGCTTTTCTAATGAAAATCAATGTCAAGGTCTCAAATGTATAAATATTTTTGAGTTTTTAATTTTAAAATTTCATTTTACAAATAGGTAAATGATTTGTCAAATGATTATCTGATTTCTTTTTTTATTGCTGACAGCTGCCAAATTAACTGACAAAAATAATAAAATAAACGTATTTCTTAAGTCATACAGAAAAAAATGTATGATTTTAAAGGAAATACCAAGAAGTCTAGAACTAAGGAGACCGAACTGCGGCTTTTCGCTGTATAACGCGACGGGCTCGAATATGTCCGCCTCCAGAGGCGCTGTAAACAGTTGTGTACTCTGGTTGCTACGGTATATAAACAAATATCTATACGTATACCGTAGTTCTGTACTAATCTGTGTGCATTAGAGGTTAGAGTCCGTGTGAATGTCCGTTGTGCGAATACATTTGACAGACGCTCGATATTTTTCGTTAATTTGTTGTTGTTGAATATTATATTGAATCTACACAAGTAATGTCTGCAATTACAAATTTTCGCAATGATCAATATGAAAATGTACTCAAACTATTTCATGTTACGTGCTTCAACGTTAACAATACAACAAAGGAAAATATTTCGTTACATACATACATCAGTAATTTGAAATAATGTCCGGTTATTCGGACCGCTTCTTAAATCACACAATGCAACACAGCACTTTTGAACCATATTTATTTTTGTATATATTTTTGTTAAAGCCAAACGGCATGTAAGCACCCGCTTTGACAGCTTAATGATAAACGTCATAAAACCATAGCATGGTTTTCTATGATAAACATTTACATGTGGACCGCTGACCGCTGCTCATCGCGTGACTCGAGTACATTACTGTTTACAGCGCCTCCTGGAGGCGGACAAATTTGATCCCTAGATACCGAACGAGTTCGGTCTCCTTAGTTCTAGTCTTCTTGGAAAATACATATAACATACTTTCAAACTTTCTATTTGTGATGTGGTCTGTGAAAAGGTACCAGATGTCGGGAAAAACTGTTTACGGGCGGGGGTCAGATTTCGATAGAGCATAAATTTCGCTTCATTAAAAAAGAATGAGGTCTCTAGTGTTAATATGTAAAATCGTAATTTTGGGGAAAAACACATATAAAGTTTTGGAATATCACGTCGTAGACGACTTATTTCTACTGTACATTGTTGCTAGATATGTCTAGCACAGGCCACTTCGCAGCACCGGTGTCTGTCCACCACAAAACATATAGGATTAGAAGCGCTACCTACTGCTTAATTGATGGCAACACACTGACAGTTCTATATGGCACAGCGCGGGCTTTTTAAAAATACTACTTCTTTATATTTTTACTTTTAAAACTCGATACTTTGTAAAATTAAGAAAAACATCCTCCCTCAAATTAGGGAGGAACCCTTTCCTTAATTTCACATAGCATTCAAGGTTTAAAAGTAAAAATAATAATTTTATCTCTGATATTTAATGTTTTCAGTTATAAAATTATATTTTCACAATTAGAAAGAAACAAAAAAATTATAAGGAAAATTTATTAACAAGATATAACAATAGAACATTATTTACATAACAATACCATTAGATGTTATAGTATAAAGCAGTTTGTATCACTCTTAGTCAGGTTCCTTCCCTTTGACTTGTTCATCATGGGTGACCCTACCAGTAGCATTGCATGCTACCACTGGCTTATCTCGTAGGATCATTGGAACACGCAAGCCACCTCATCCACCTAAAATTTAGGTTTCGTCAAGATGGTGATAAAGCGAGGTGGAAAAAATTGGGCGTTGTACTTATGGTAACACGTAATGCATAAAACTTTAACTGAAACTATAAATGATGAACTATTTCACAATAAAAAAAGATGTAAAAGACATAAATTGCAAGTATTATCCTGATTTAAAAACAAGTTCTGCAAATTACGTAATACCAGGTATAAACAACTAAAACGAAAAATTATTCTAAAACAAAATCATCAAACTCTTGGTATTGCCAAGAAATAAAAATTATATATCATAACATTCTGAAACTTTCACCAAACATAGGCAACTAAAATGAAAAAAAACAATAACAATAAACAAAAAAATAAAATTCTATCAACATAACTAAATATTCTGATAATAAATAATAATTGTGTTAATAAATATAACACAAAAATAAAATTCTCACTCGGCTCAAAATTTGGTATTCGTCACTGTCTTCCTTGGTTCATCATTGTACTAAAAAGTATATCGAAATAAACAAAAAAAAAAAAAAAAAAAAAAAAAAAAAAAAATGTAATTAGTTGGTGTAAGATAAGTAGACTGTAATTGGCTTAAAGTTTTTTACATTTTTTTGCATGTCCGCTACTGAATTGTCCAATGCATTTTTTTATTTGATCCATTTATAAGCTGTAAGTCTAATACATTTATCTATAATATCGTTTACACAATCATGATGACTAAGTATGCTTATATTATTTATCAGTTTTATTACAGCAATACAACAGGTATATAAATATTTAAATGAAAAGCAGGCTTAGTACAATGTAAAATATTTTTAATTACATGCAAAAAAAACTTACCTGCTGTTTACATGTAGATAGTGTTTTGATGTTAAAACTGTTAAACGCGCCACTACAAAAGTAGATTTAGTTATTATTTATCTAATAAAGTAATAAATACTACCTACATGGTTGAAATTTGTAATGCCGATAGGCTATTATTACAATTTTAGATGAACAAAAAGTATTACTTATGCAATAAATACAACCTTAAATATTACTCGTAAAAAACTGGATTATCCCATAAGATATTTAGCATGGGAATATCCTATAGGATCTTTATTTACAGAATTTAATGAATAATCTCCCTCACAAAACAGAAATGATGAAAATAATAAACAAAGACCCAATCTGCCATACATATAACACAAAATTTACTAACATTAAAAATGTTCACGATTGTCATCTCTCTTGCACATATGAGAATTGTATTTCACTATGTTACTTTACGGTTATTCTTTTTAGCAGTAGGGCCAAAGTTGTCTGCACCAAACATTACTAAATCAAATGACAAGGTGGGATGGCATGATGTTGCGATATTTGCTATCCAACTTTCAGCCCCGTGCTGTCCACAGTGTCCACTGCTTTCCTCACTCGTCGGCAGCACAGCCGCCTTTGCGCGACAGAGACAGACAGCATCATATTCTTGCATTTAATTCCCGGTGCTTGGCCGGCGCTCGACCGGAGCGGCAATAGCACCAGGTAGTAAGAGGACTGCTTTAAACGCATATAACTTTCTCAGTAATGCTCCAATTCTAATTCTAATTTGAGGAGATATTGCCGGTGATCGGCGTACTGCAACTCACACAGAGTCCCAGCGCGTTACCAGGCACGTTCAGTGGCGTAAATATGCACGGGCAAGATATGCACACGTATATAATTTACAAGGCGCTTAAAAAATACGGTTTATATTTTAATTATCACAGAGTTTTATAGTGCCGACCCTGCGGTATGGCACACATTTCCAAACAGTAATAATAGTTCATAGTTGAATTACCTATGTACCTACAAGTTATTAATAAGTGTTTAAGTCCCCTGGTTTTTTCGAATTTTTTGACATTTTTTCTCATTTTATTCGTAATTCACATTGAAAGTGACAACTCAATATTTTTTTACTTTGAAACGTATAAGTAGTAGATTTATACTTACTTCACCGTTTTCACCAATAACATGAAAATTTAGAATCATTATAATTGTACAAAAACATGTAAGTATAGGCAGTTCCATCCATTTAGTGAATGCTGGATGTACATATGTTAATGATAACATGTTGCTGGATGTATGTTAAACCATATCAAATCGAGTTTGACCCAACCAATAAGCATCACTTACTACAACTACCCCTTTAGTGTCCCTAATTAATATACCGATAGCATGGTCTTGACACTCGTCACATTGTTTTTCATTTTAAATCAGATCTTTACTTTAAAAGAGTAAAAATCAAATGGTTTTTCATAACGTCTGTATAAAATAGATTTGTCACCCTTTTTAAGTGTAATTAATATTTAATATGTATGTAATTCTTGCATAAATATAATATTAGCGTCATATAACGTAGCTGTTAAAATAATATTGTTTTTAATACCTAACTACGCATTTCATCTATTAGTAGAATCCATATTAAACTACACCAGGTGATTCCTAAGTCATATTTTCTAATAGCGTGTAGAACTATTCGAAACAAACAAGTTTTTACTAAATCCTCTTTAAAATATATTTTAAAAAACTCCAAAGTAAAGAAAACATCACCATATTAATTTGGAAAATAGCATAGTGTAGTATAAGATAAGAAAATACTAGGAATAAATGGTTCACAAAAAAGTTATAATCATTATGTTTTCTACTGTTTTTCTGTGTTTTAAGGCACCGGTTAAATTATTTTTTTGGGAATTAATAATTCCGGTAATTTCTTAATTTTCTTTTGTTCATATATTTTTTATTTATAAACTTGAGTATAAATGATTTTATGACCAAATGGTATTTGGAAAAAAATGTTTTGAATAGTTCTACAAGCTGTTAAAAATATTACTCAACTTAGGACCTCACCCTGTATTTGAAACAATTATTTGTTGTACTGCTGCTAAGTATTTACAAACATTAGTAATTGTTTTATTAAATTTTGTAAACAGGAACTTCGACAGAAGAGCCATGGACACTAGATTTCATCGAAGATGCATAAGGTTAATAAAGGTTATCTTTCTTTTTTATTATTTTGCACAGCACATACAACAACAAAAACTACCTACATGGTATTTAAAAAATGTCTAATAGAAAATAAAGAGTGTGTTTTTTCACAACGGATAGATTCGCTAGTGTGATGAATAATTATAATTACATTGTCATGTTTAAACAAATGTAGCATGTATGTAGTTTTTTTACTACCTTACAACTGATTAATTTTCACTTCCACACATATTTCTTGTGGTTACGTTTTTATGCATCAATACAAACGATTTCACAATTTTTGTTGTCTTTATAAATGGTTTTTTAACTCCACGTAATATTTACATACCGTGTCTGTTTCTAACCAATAAAGAACCAAACACATTACTTCTATCAAAATAACAACCCCGTCAATACGTCATTGGAGATTTTCTATCATTACAAAATAATATGAAACATTATTTATCAGAACATAGGTAGTAATCGTCATATAAAAAATTGTTTGTATTCGCGAAGATGTCAGATTCATGTTTCATGAAACAAAAAATGAATACTTAAACGACTTAACCGAACCAACAGAAAGCTTCCGATACCAATGAAGTTTTAAATAATGTTTTTAAGAAAATATATCTATTTTCAATCAATATATCAATTCTTCAAATCCCATTTTATTATGTCCAAATAGTTATCTTATCTACAAGTGTCCGCCAAAAAGGCAGCACCATATGGAGATTTTGTTCAGTAATTATAGGGTCGGTGTAGTAAAAAAATAAACACCTAAAAGTTTGGGGGAAAATAGAACAGCGCGATGGATAGATGAGTTCTTTGAACTAACTACAAAAAAGTCACACTCCTTATTAAGTCCACCCTCGCCCCCTAGGTTACATTTAAATATTTTTTTAATACCTTTGAGCTCTGTGAGCACATGAATTTTTAGTGGTCAAGTAATAATTTTGTAAATGTATTTTAATGTTAATGTTAAGGAACGTCGCAGGACATATTTTTTTCAATTTCATGGAATTTGGATTTTTTATAATTATTATTGGTTTGCATTAGGTGGATAGGTCCCATGTATTAGCAGTATTAACACTTTGTACATTTGTATGAGTTTAGGAAATATTTAGTAGTTTACTACATTGTTGACATTGTCGACATTGTTTACATTCTCGATTAAAAATTGTCGACCTCAACATCAAAGTCGACGCGTCGAAAATACAATTATTGACATGACATTGTTGACGTCGTCCACCACTATGGACACTCTGGACACCACTAATCAATTCATTCTACATTTCACGATTTTACCCATGCATGCATCATGATGTACAATATTAACGAACATCACATCACAACCGTAATTGAATAAATACGGCACGTAACTATTTGAGTATGCACTGTTTTATTTCGAAACACCATTAAATTTTTAATGGGTTAATTCCATTCTGCATGAACGTTCACATTTGTAGAAAGAGATATTTTAATCCGTATCGATTTACAAATATCGCTGGTATGCCAATTTTTTTCTTATTTGTCATGCTGACATAAGAAGGAGATAATGACCGACAACAAAATGAACACGTTTCCGCGTTCCTACAGCTGAATAACACGAAAATAGAGGATGCTCGATGACACCCGAAATGAATATATACATTCACTTTCGGGGTTAACTTGGGTTAACTTGTTTGTTACATTAGAGTTTATTCTATGATAGATTCCTCCGTCCCTTTAACTGGGATTCATCTCTTTTTTGTGTAAAATTACATTTCATTCTCTTTCAGGGAATTCACTATTCCCCTCTCGCTTGGGGAGTAGTACTATGTCTATGCCGTGGTAACCTACAAAACTATTTGTGTTCCCGTAGGGGGATAAATATATAAAAAATATATAGACAAAAAAAAAACGTCATCAAAGTTGGCCGAGAAAAAAGACGTATTTCTATTCTTAATCGAATTTATAACCTAATTTACTTGTCAAGACTGTCCCATCATATGACAGCCATTGTTTATTTTACAAATTGTCACAGTCACTTGTCAAAAGTTTGACATAACCGAAAAGCTTAGACATGACCGCTATTTCTATCTCTCTCGTTCATAGCCAGAGTTGATGACGTTTTTTTTTTGGATGTCTCTATATTATACCTACAGTACAGTTTATTACATTTTAAATTGTGAACGTATTTGATTAAAAATTCAGCAAAGGGTAGATGAACTTTGACGTTATATTTAACATCGGACCCCACAGTAAGTGATCAAAAAATAGGTAAGATTTTTTTTATAGACATAACTTTCTTCAAACGCTTCTGTTTAGAGATAAAAAGTGTTGAACTTTTAAGAGAAAAAAACATGTTCCTTTATATTTACTGGAATACCAGAGGTAAATTGATATTCATACCAAATTTGGTACACAGAATACTGACTGGGTTAGCAAGAATACGCATATGCATCAAATCTATTATGGTACCAAGTGGCGGAGATATGGATTATCACCTTCAGATATAAATAAAAATATTTTTTTTTATACTTAATAAGTTCTTTGGTAATGTAAATTTGGAATATTTTAGTGAATCCTTCATAGAATAAGCCGTTGTGTTTTTGAGATACTATTTTTATATAATGTAAATTCAGATGTGTCACTTCATTTTTATTATAACCGTTAATTTCTGATGTTTTAAAATAACTTTATATTATAGGTAACCTACTGGATCAACTATTTGTATATGCAAGGAAGGGATTCCAGCGCTTTCACTGTGAAGATTAAATTTTTTGTGTTCAGAAACTTTAGATTCTTATTACAGTCAGAGGTGTCCAGATTAGGCTAGACCATATTAAAGTAAGATACCTGCTTAATTTTTTTGTGAGCCCTGTTAACTGTTAGCAAACAACATCGGATCAGTCTGGCACTGGTTTGGCAAATCACTGGCGCGGTATAAATTCAGAGAACCCATGCGACTGCAGGTAGCTGGTGGATTTGTTACGCTTAATAGCCCAATCAACGGGGAGAAAACCGGTCACTAATTGTTATCAGCAAACAAAAAATATGGTCGTATGGAAAAAAAAATTCTAATAAAGATAGCGTTTTTTGCGACTCGAGTTTTAATGGCGAACATAACCAAAAAAAATTGCAAAAGTCAAAAAAAACGGTTTTTTTGCAAATAAAAAAATCTTCAAGTCCTACACAAGAAAGTTAAATTATAAAGTTGTAGGTCTTAAAAATGCGCGTCGAATGAGATATGAACGAAAAAAATCGGTTCATAAACATTTGAGAAAAATTAAAAAAAACGTCAAAAATCGCGTTTTCGTAATTTTGCTGTATAAATTCCAATTTTGTGTGAACAGACTTCTTGTTAACTACAAATATAGCCCAAGACAAGCAGAAAAAATGATCCTTTTTTCGAAAATTCAAAAAAAGTCTATTTTTTCGAGTTATAGCGACAGCTTTTACAGAGGCAAAAATGATCGTAAAGAAACGATCATGGGCTCATTTTATTCGCGAAGACTTGTACTTTCATGCTATTAAAAAACCAAATCGCTTCTATTTAATTTTTGCATTAAAAATGCGTTGTAAAATTGTATCATTTTTTTCGACCCGGTTTTTTTCGAATAACTTTTTTAATTTTGGTTGTACATTTTTGGCCGTTGCATATTTGAAAACTGGCATTCAAAACACGCATTTTTTTAAATGAAGGTCCTACGACCTCAGGAAGCCGATATAATTTTTTTTAAGCGGAGTAAAAGATAATTTTGTGAGCGCGATCGATTTGAAATCGTGTTTAGTTTTCGATGCGCCCAAGAGGAGTATCCGTCCACTCTGTCGCCGTGTGTTGGCTAGCGCGTGCCGCACCCAACGCTGTACTTTCACAAACAATTATGTCAACTTAATTTTTGCGAAATGATTTGAAATATTATTTTTAAGAAAGTAAAATTCTTTTGAGATCTATTTCGTGTAAAAATGAAGTCAATTGGACGTATACAGCGCTGTCAGGAATTAAAAAAAATATACATATATATATAAGAAAAAATTTCCTTTGATTTCGGGTTAGCAGTCAAAGTCAAACACAAGTAAAACTCTTTTTACGGTTCAAGCTTTCGAGTCTTTATTGGCTCTTCTTCAGGAACTGTAATGTGAGGTTGATTTCTTTATATAAAAACTAAACATATCATGCACAAGACTAAATTATGTTTGTGATTGTACTATTTATGTGACCTAGTGTGGTTTATAAAACCTTAATAACTGCATCTACACTTACAAATTGTTACATGTTACTTTACTAACAATTGGATTAAAACATTATATCTAAACTATGTCTGACAAAGAAATTTGTCAAACCATTTGCCAAAAAACTCAATCAACCACCGTATTCACCGGATATGGCTCCATGTGATTTTTTTATTTCCAAAACTATGAAAACTATGTCGCCGCTTTGAAACGATAGAGGCCATCAAACAAAATTCGCTGAAGGAGCTGAAGATGATACCTTCGGCGGCCTATGAGCGGTGTATGGAGGATTAGGTTAAACGTTGGCATAACTGTATTGCACTCGATGGAGTCTACTTTGAAGGGAACAAAATAAATTTTGATGAATAAATAACAATTTATGTGCTTTTTTTACAATTTCCGGGTACTTTTTGTACATATTAGTATGTCTAGTGTAATACCCAATACAATTTAATCCTCTCCTTAAATTTTGAATGAGCTAAATTAGCAAATTCGGAGCAAATCGAAGTGAAACTAATTTAAAGCTTTTTTGTGCGGATAAACTTTGTTTCGCAAATTCACATCCTAATCATAATTTTTAAATATCAAGACGGGTCGTGTTGTTCTCAATTGCAAGATATTTTAATTATTTATACAATGGTAAAAAAATGATATCCATCCACCCGTTTTTAAGTTACGAATTTATTGGTGTATTTAAAACACTTTTCACTATATTCAATTTTGTTAACAGTCAGTAACATGGGAGTAAAGTCTCACCAAACAACTTAGTAGTTGTCTTAAACGTCTTTAAACCCTTAGTTTTACGTTTCTTTTTTACTTTAATTGATTTCAATTTACTGTGAGTACATTGCATCGAAGAAAAAGTATTTACCGTTTTTTTATTATTCCCAGAATAATGTAAACAAAGCCGTTCGTTTATTAACACAAGATACCAAATAATGTAGTAGACCGGAAATACCTCGGAGGACTCGTGAAACAAATGAAGCAAATGCAAATACAATTATCTGAGGGTGTATAATGTTTAGTGAATCCCGCGATCTGGGTCATTTTCAGAAAGTTCATGAATCAACCGTAGTTTGTAGGAATGCAATTTATTTTCCTTTCACATTTTATGAACTGTTGATCAAGGCATATCATGTGATTGGTTAGCTCGGCTGTGAACAGTTGAGGATTTTCTTCAAGATTGACTAAGAAGTGATTTGCTTGATCTGGGAGGTGAATCACTTTTTTTCTTGTTACCAAGAATTCCAGTTGCTTCAATAATTGTCTTACGAGTTCTCTGAGATATGTTCAGTCTCATTGGATTATTTGGTATCTGGTATTAAATAAACAAACAGCATAAATTAACAACAGTGAGAATTATTTTGAAACTGATAAACACATATCACAAAGAATATAAACAATATTTTTTTTTTTTAAAATGTAACACCAAAGTTTAAACACTCAGACACCTGCGGCATCACTTTGTAAAGCTACACTAACTTGTCAGTGACAGCTAATAAAAGTGGAAACAGACTACTTGTTAACTTTAAAAAGTGTTTTCATTACATCAATACATTTGATTTTTCTCCATAACTTGAAAACAGGTGAATGGATTTTCAATTTATTTTTACCATTGTGTAATGAATTGAAATACCTTTTCAGGTGCTATTTAACTTTTCATTTTTCATTTCACATTCAATTTCACTTTTTTTATGTAAAGGACGATTCATAAAGATGGACCATCTCGTCCTGCGAGCTCAACCATAACATTTTGGTGTCTACTATCTCCAGCAGAGGTGCCCATTATTTATGAATCACCTTGTACAATCGTATAATTATCCTGTAAAGCTCCTGACAACTTGCAAAACTACAGACTTATAGTTATAATTTTTTATATTTTTACCATTTATTTACTTACAAATTGTTACCCTAGCAAAATGCATTTTTTTCCGAAATGAGAGCATCTCTAGTCTCGTATTATTCTGGGTGTTCAAAAATGTGGGTTTTGTTTTTATTGTATGACTAAGCTTTTTTGATATATCTACTAATTCTGGAGAATCTCTATTCAAATTTCGAATATACAAATTGTACAACTAAATTTCATCTAGCTAGCAGGAAACTTCCAGTTTTCAGTGAAATTCTGGAATGCATATTAAACTTCCGAATAACGTCACGTTTAGACGTCGACTGGTGCGACCAAAATTCAATCACGTCGATACCAAACTACACAAAGGAGACGTAATTAACTGAAATTTAGCTAGAGTTAATAATATTCGAAGTTGTTAATTCTCGACTTAGATTACCTTTATTATCCGTCAGTGTTTGTAGACTCTTAAATAATTAAATATTAATATTAAAATTAACATCTGAGAACATAGCGTTGCTTAGACTTTTGACTTGACCGTTTTTTTCTTAGTTCTATTATAACAAAAAAACAATTGGAAGTACTACTTTCACTCTTAGGTATAACACAAACTTATTATTGCAAAACTGTAACTAGATATTCACATTCATATAATCATATATCATTTAATCGTCTTATTGAATTGATTAAATATTGAAGTTATTGAAATAAATGTAGCAATCATGTGGAACTCCTTTTCCATAACGTATATGATTTTGACAGTCTATTATTATTATTATTGTTTCGCCGACTTTATTGTCACGCTTCTCAACGTAAACGCTGGGAAAAATTCACCCATTCCCGCTACAGACAATGATGGCTTGATATCTCATCCCCACCTCCAGCAGAAATTTTGCTCAGGGCGAGGGGAGGAAATTCATCCTGTCCCAAAACATCCCTAACAATATGACATGTTTGTAGTACAACTGCCTTCTGGCCATTTCTAACAATATTATAAGACAGTCTGGTCGTCATCACTCCCTCTGCTGATATTATTAGGGCGTATGTCTCCACCTTCTCCAGTTTCCATAGGCGCTTCAGCTCGACTGATAGATTTTCGTATTTCGCGACCTTCTCCCGTTCAGTCTTCTGAATGTTGTGGGTAAGTGGCACTGCGATGTCTATGATGATCCCTCTTCGTTGTTCCTTGTTGATCAGCACAATATCTGGTCGGTTGAAGTCCACTGTTCGGTCGGTGATGATTAGGCTATTCCAGTATATCACTGCAACTTCCGATTCCAGCACAGCTTCCGGGGTGTATTTGTAGTATGGCGGAGTCGTCGCTAACAGACTATAATTTTGAGTGTCAGTTGTTGGTGAATCATCTTCGCAAGTTGGTTGTTCCTGCCGAGATATGCTGACTCTGCTAGTACGGGACACCCCCTCCTATTATGTTCGCCTGCAGATCCACATTTCCTACACATGTCTTCGACATCGTCTCTTATTACTAGTATTATTATTATTATTCAAACGATCAGCTTGCCATAGGAAGTTATCGTCGGGGCACGGTGCGGCGAAAAGGGAGGATGGTACCCGGCTATGGGTGTCCGCGCCGACGCTTAGTTGTCTTGGATGGATGTCGTTGGAGACGGTGTCCGTCGTTCTCGCACGAGGGCGTCCTCCGGTGATAAAGTCATTTACAGTTATAACAGTTATGTAGTATATATTACAACAGTATTGATAACCTGAAGACAGATTTAATATACGGCAAAGATAAATACAACATAAAGAGTTTCAAAGTAATTGCTCTATCTCTGGGTCAAATCAACGGATAAGAGTAGTAAACCACATTTACACCTTACGTGAATGAAAAATAAAACTTCTGGTCTTTTTTTATTAAATTTATTTTGTCTCATACAGATGAATAGTTAAATTCCATATTTTTTCCCAATTTTGTTTGCCCTTTTTGCTTGCCCCAATCCCATATTTTGTTTGCTCCTTAAAACAGAAAAAAGAATACCTACTACATAATGGAAATAAGTAGCGATGAATAATGAATTCGGATGATTCTCTTGGCAAGCGTTTTCGCGTTGATTGGTATTTAAAAATGTATACATGTATTATTGTACGTGTCAACTTGTTTTGTGTTTTCCTAGTGATTTATTATTATTATACCAACTTAACAAGATTACCTTCAGTCTCGACCGCTGGCTCGTAACTGCTATCTACAATTTAAGACATACTCATACATCTAAAATAAAGTCAGAAATTTGCTTTTAGTGTGTGGAAACGTAGGACAATAAGCTACCGAACGTGCCTACAACATAACATCGCACCGCACCCGCACCTTGAACTAAGCGTCACGTAGGGACAGAGTATCTTAATAAAAATGGATACCTACTTTGTTAAATGTTCATAGAAAATTATAAAGGTAAAATATTAACATATACATTACGCACGAGTATATCAAGTAAAATATGTAAAATATCAATTATTGTATACCTGTAATACTATAAAACTAAAAAGGATAAAAAACATTAGAGAGGTAAAAACATAAGGAGATAAATTATGTCGAATCACAGTGGACTGTTGCTTCATACTTCATTATTTTATTTTGTCATTAAGATAGTCAATAACTGAGTAATAGTATTTATCAAGCAAAACTCCTTCAATTTGTGTTTAAAACCATTATCGGGTAGACGATTATACAGCTTACTCCCCGAATATGACGGAGTTTAGTTATATACATATGTATGAATGATGTTTTCGTGATTTTATGAGTTAACCGTGTCTTGTGGTATAGGTACCTATGATTCATAATTTGCCCCAAATTTTGATATATATTTTTTAACCCTTTGGTAGTCACACTTTCCCAGAAAGACGTAATAGTTAGACTGGGTCCATCGGACCCAGACGTCTTTTAAATTGTTATAAATAATTTAATAATGCATTTTAAATAATTTACAAAATTCCGGGGTATAATTTGAACCTATTTTAATGGAAGAAAGTCGGTTGTAAATGAAAAATAAATTTTTAACAATGCAAAAAAATTATACAAAAAAAACTTTCGAAAAATGACTTATTCAAAAAAATTGCAATCTTTTTGTAATTTTTTAACTTAAAAAATCGTTTTACAATCTTGAAACTATATTTTTAATGAAATTCAATGGTTTTTGTGACCGTTTCAAAAAGTATGTATATTTATTTAGCAGGATGAAGGAGCGATTTTGAAGGGAAAAAATGAGACTAACGCATAACTCCATAAAACCCATTTTTTCTATTTTAGTGGGCAGTATTCGAGGTCAAAAAAGGGCTTAGGTCCCCTGGACCCACATTGATTACAAAGGGTTAATATACATAATAAAGTTGTAGATATATTTAAAGATGTAGTTAGAGATACACAAGGAATATTTTGTAGTCTTAGAAATATTGTCTACATGACTCCGTTGACCGAGTGATAAAAATAAGTATTTTTAGACACAAATATTCTCTTAGAATAAGTAGCTTTTTATATATTATTATGATTATGTTATAGACTAGACTTACATAATTTACAATAGCATGATTAGAATTTTTGTGTCCAGAGAATCTTTTAAATAATATTGCATAATAACTGCTACTGATCTTACGACAAACATGGTCAATGTGGCTTTTTTACGGTTGAGGTCAGCATCTACATAACAATCTACAAATTTTGTAATAGTAGAGATTTGTATTGGTGTTTCTTTTTATTTTAATATTTAACAGACAATTAACTATTTATTGTATTGTAAAAATTCATAACTACTGTTTTATTGGCATTAACGGTCCGTTTTTCAACATTAAGTGGCAAATTCATTAGCGACAAAATTATACATATCCTGGAGTTCGTCAATGGTTTCAGTATCTAATACTACTGTGACATCATCGACGTAGAGAACGCAGTTGGCGCTAATATGATTGGGTAAATTGTTGCTAAACAAAAGAAAAGTAAGTGGGCCTAATATAAGGTCTTGGGAAACTCGAACATTTATATCCATTTTATCCATCTGACATAACATCATCAATTTTGACACATATCTGTCTAAAATTAAGGTTGGATATTATCCAAGACAAAAATAGGAACAATGATGATGCTAACCATGATCCATATATGACGTCATCAATATTTGTTTAATTGTACCTACACTTTTTAGGAAAGGAACACATTATTTTTGAAAAAAAGTCGATTATCTTTATTTGAACAGATTGTTTTCTTATATACGTAATGACGTAAGTGTTTGGATTTAATTAAAAAAAATCACCGCTGCCCTCTTTTCATAGGGAATAGGTTTGTAAGGTTTGTCCATAACTTATTGTGAATTTTTCGCCTCGTCCGCCTCGTAATTCTAGACATGTTTTAGGAATTTTAGAAACAAGAATACAAAGCACACGACGACCTTCGAAGAACAACTTAAGTTCTTAAGTTATCGTTATCGTGTACACAAAAAAGTTTAACATATAGTCAGACCTACAGACAGTCAGAATTTTTTTCCCTTAAACTTAAAAAACCTCGACGTATCAGCAGAATAGTTTAGGCCTATCTAAGAAATAAAAATTATTAAAAAAATTTCATAAGTTTTTCATAAGTACTATACTGCCACACCATAGGGTTGATCTGGAAATAGTCAATAATCGCACATATGCGCACATATTCACCACAACTGCGAATTTTGTAGTCGTATTTTTAAAAGCCAATAATTGTTTATATAAGTGTGACAAAATACTAAATTTGTAAATATAGTATTTTGTTTTTAAACTAGTCCGTGACTATCCGTTAGTTTTTTTCATATAAAATAAGTATAAGGAAAAATTTAATCAAATGAATAATAACTGTATTTTCTGTATATGTACAGTGAGTGACATAAGTATTCGTACAGTAAGTATGTACAAAAAATTAACATAATAATAAACCCTAATAGAATAATAATAACAAATCCTAAAAGAACAAAATAATGAAGCCCTAATAGAGGTTTAAATATATAGCGGAGGTTTAGTTCAATCCGATATAAATGAATGAAAAGAGAAAAGTGGGCGGGAAAACCCATTGTGCACCCACATTCCGCGAGTATTCACCCAGGTATGCCGACCTCTCTCGCAAAGGCGCATATTTTCCCTGCGGTGAATACCTTAACATCCTCTGGGTTCAGAACACAGCTCCCAAAATGCCGTTCTCTGACCCTTGCAATTCAATCCGATATATAAACAGTAAAAACACAAAATATGGAAATACGTGCTGATTTGATAGGGACAAAAGTATTCATACATACTGTCTTTAACAGCCACGACCTTGAATCACTCTGCTCCCGTTTGGGAAGTACACAGACCGGGTTTAAGACGAGCTGTGACTAGTTTACTGCAACATTAATCACGCTAACGTTCACACAGAGAAAAGTTAAAAATAAAATTACAAATATGCGTACGAAGTGCCGTGAAATGACATTAGACGAAAGAAAACTTATCATGCGATTACATGAAGAAAATAAATCTTATGGGGAGATTGACAAAGTATTAAATAGAAGCCGTTCGACCATTCGAAGTATTGTACAAAAGGCAAAAAGTATTGATTCGCTAAGAAATGTCCAGCGAAGTGGAAGACCACGAAAACTGTCACCTCGAGATGAACGAGAAGTTATACGAATAATTAAAAAAAAACTTAAAAATCTCCAACAAAAACTGCTACAGAAATAGCGTCTCATATTCGGGAATGCAAAAAAGAGTCGAAATTTAAAGTTTTTCGTTCAGATGGCTGCACCCGGTATGGAGAAAACCATATACTGCACTGGAAGCTCGAAATATCCAAGGTACAGTAAAACACGGAGGGCAAAGTGTGATGGTCTGGGGATGTATAGGCGTCGAGGGTTGGGGAGTTGGTCATCATAGACAGTATTACCTATGGATAAATATCGCTACCTTAACATTTTAAAAGATAATTTACAAAAGAGTGCAGAAAAATTGGGTCTTGTCGGAAACTACTACTTCCAACAAGACAATGACCCTAAGCACACGGCGTACATAGTGCGTCAGTGGCTTATCTATAATACTCCCCATTTATTAAATGCTCCTCCCCAATCCCCGTACATGAATCCCATCGAGAACTCGAACGTCTTCGGAAATATCACATTAGCTCAAAGGAACATTTAAAACGGGTATTACGAGAATGGGGTCAAATATCACCGGAATTGTTGCAAAAATGAAGTAATTCAATACCACGCAGGCTGCAGGCCGTTATCAAGCAAAAAGGACTTCATACAAAATATTAATGCGTATTTCACGTGGTGTACGAATACTTTTGTCCTTATAAAATCAGGATGTATTTAGATATATTGTGTATTTTACTGTTTATATATCGGATTGAACTAAACCTCCGCTATATATTAAACCTCTATTAGGGCTTTATTATGTTGTTAATTTAAATTATTAAATATAGTTTTGTTATAGATATATCGATTTTTTTTTGTATATACTTACTGTACGAATACTTATGTCCCTCACTGTATGTATATAATTAAAATATCTCGTCCTTAACTAAAATAAATTAAGTAGAAGTAACAGCCTGCCACTTTGGGTAATTTAGTGTTAAATAACTTGTTACGACTAAAAATATGCTTTTACATATAGTACCCACATTTTATTCAAATTTAATTCTTCGTTTACGAAAGCTCAAAGTATTCTGAAATTAATAAGAGCATACACGTGATGTGCCGTAAATTAAACGAAAGTACAATTTCCGGGCTGGAAAGGAAGATGAGCCGCCGCATTAGACAGAGACGCAATTGGTAATCCTAGAGAAATTTGCTCACACTTCTGCCAGCACCACGTAACGGGCGGGACACATAGATTCAACAGAATGCCATTTTATTTTACGTAATTGTCCTAACGTTTTAGGTTTAAATACCCAAATAGCTGCTTTCGAAGATACATAATATGTACATATGTACCATGTACTTATGAAATTAGTTAGCTACGTTACAAAACTAGCTACGTTTTGAAAGATTCTATCTCAAATTATATGTACGAAAAATAAATGAGGTCGAAGAATTATTATAACGAAATATCAGATTTTATTTATATAAAAATAAGTTGGAAAATAGTGTCACATGCAAAGCGATTAATATTAGGGATGCTGTAATGTTACATAATTACAGATTCGTATTATTCTTATCTTTATAAAAAAGTAATGATCTAAAATATTGTTTTTTTTTATGTTTTTACCAAATTTTCTTGTAATACTTTATTACTGTTAATAATTTCGATGAAATGTAGAACTAGGTATAAACAGATCAGATATAAAAGCCCAAATAATATTATTTCAAATCGAATTAATCTCCTGCTCTATACGAAATGTTTCTTCTACGAAATGTACAAATGCAACAAAAAATCTGCTGAAATGCGCTGCATGAAGAATATTGCAATAAATATTCAGAGTCACATTTTTCTGGAAAATCGTTATTTAGGCATTATTTTGGACATTGCCTGATTTCTAGAAGTCTCCTATATTAATAATGTTCATTACATTAAAATATAAGTATTGTATATTATATAAATAGCTGAAATTTTTAAAGGCATCATTACGCATTGGCCATTGCCATACACACATTTTTCTCAAAAATGGGGACGATTTTCATAGCTTATAGATAACCCCTTTTTATTTTGCAAATTTTCTTTTCACATCCTGTCATATTTACAAAAATAAAAGGAGAAACGGGTGTTATAAATTTGTAATCACTGGGAGTGTGGAATTTGCGTTAAATAACGCCTAATATTTTGATCGAAATTATAAGCAGCCAACCTCATCACGCGTTGAAAATGGAGCTGCATTGTTGTTGCAGCAGGCTATTCAATTATACTTTTACTTATTATAAATTATCATAGCGCGATTTTTCATAGTAGACTGTTTTTCTCATTTCATAGTAGTATTTGAGTAAAACTAGATAGTACACTCAAGCGAGGGTGAAAAATAACACAGCCAGAGCAACAACTGATTAGATGGACAGAATATTTCTCCGAAACTCACAGAACTCCCTTGCACGACGAAGAAAACGAGGTAGTGGAGGCCCAAGAACAGCATGAAGAGGATCGCATAAGAATAAACATCAAGGAGCCCAACACTAAGGAATTAAAAGAAGCCATCCTGCAATTAAAATCCAACAAAGCAGGAGGGACAGATAACCTTCCTCCCGAAATATACAAGGTATGTGCAGGCACAATTGCAGATATTCTACAACCTATATTCAAAAATATCTGGCAGAATGAAGAATTTCCTAAAAGAATGGAAAGAAGGGCTCATAGTGAAACTACCTAAAAGGAGATCTAAGAGAATGTCGTAATTGGAGAGGGATTACTCTTTTAAACACTATTAATAAAATTGCGGCAATCATCATTAATAACCGTCTCTCGGTAGCATTAGAACCGTCACTTAGAGAGGAGCAGAGTGGTTTTAGGCCAAACCGGTCATGCATAGACCACATAAATACCCTGCGAATAATCATTGAACAGTCCCAGGAATTTAACTCCGCCTTATTCCTCACATTTGTCGACTTCGAACGAGCCTTCGATACCCTGAAACACGCTGCTATTTGGAATGCTCTGGAACACAAGGGTGTCCCAGGTAAAATAATTAATTTAATAAAGGCTTTATATGAGGAAGCTGGAAGTCGGGTTATACACAAAGGCAAATTAGGAGAAGAGATTGCAATCACAAGCGGTGTCAAGCAAGGCTGCGTACTTTCGCCCACCCTTTTTAACGTTGTACTCGATTGCGTCTTGCTTAAGGTAAATAATGAAGAGAGGGTATCAACTGGGGGCTCACGGGTCGATTGGAAGATCTAGAATACGCCGATGACATTTGTCTGCTATCACACACATACCAGGATATGAATCGAAAACTAGAACGCTTAGAAAAAGAAGCCCGAAGAGTAGGACTTAAGATTAATATCAGCAAAACTGAAGAAATGAGAATTAACACCCATACTCATAGAGACCTAGTTATAAATAACCAACCAATTCCAAGAACTGGTCAATTTACATATCTTGGGAGCATAGTGGATCACACAGGGGGAACAGAGCAGGATGTTCGTCAAAGAATTCTAAAGGTCCGAACGTCCTTTGGATTACTTAATCCAATTTGGGGATCCAGAGCCTACAGGGATGAAACAAAAATTAGGATTTTTGACGCTTGCGTTAAATCAGTGCTACTCTATGGCTGCGAAACATGGAAAATGACCAAAGCAATCGCTAACAGGCTTCAAGTATTTATAAATAAATGCTTACGCAAAATTTTGCGTATATTCTGGCCTAACACAATCACCAACGAAGCCATGAGAAGAACAAAGCAGAAGAAGATTGATCTGGAAATAAGACGACGGAAGTGGAATTGGCTGGGCCACACACTTCGTAAGGAAGACAGCATAGCTAGGAAAGCACTCGATTGGAACCCCCACGGCACAAGAAAAAGAGGCAGACCTAGGAATACCTGGCGGAGAACTATACTTGAGGAGGCTCAGATAATGAATAAAACATGGGGAGAAATTAAACTGTTAGCACGTAACCGAGTCAGATGGCGCAACTTCGTTGAGGCCCTGTTCCACCTAGGAACAATGGAAACATATATATATATATATATATATATATATATATATATATATATATATATATATATATATTTGAGTAAAACAGTGTAAAGAAAGGTTTTCAAACACTGCACAAAATATCTATCAAATTTTCTAGCAGTTCGTCAGTGTCGTCGCCACTTTTAATAGCTTTTTGACGAAATTCACTAAAACTAAGTGAAAAATACCGGGCGATATTCACTTATTTTCCAATTTCTATTGAAGTGTAAGACATGATGTGCTTGGACGCACAAGGAAATTTTAACAAATGCAAACCACAGCGACCATATTTGGAGATGTAATTATAGAAAACGAAGGCGGCCAGATCATAATTTTTAGTGACATTTTTGAATTAACCTAATAAGTTCTTTAAAAACTCCCCCTAAACCATTACAACACTGACAACTACAAGAAAGTTTGGCAGAAAAGGAGTTTGAAAGTTCTTTTCCTTGCGTTGTTTTATTCAATTTATGTAAAAAATAAAAAATTGTGCTTGATTTAAATAGGATAAATTGATTTTATTAGGTTATATGAGGTTTCAAAATCAAAATTAATCATGGTATAAATCGGTTAGCACTTCAAACGCAACTATATCCAAAATTGAGACTGGGAATGACAATTAGGTAATAATTGGAAGTAATAATTACAAATTTTGCGAAAAAAATTATGAGAAAATTGATGATTTAAATTTTTTAATAGGTACGCTATGAATAAAAAAGGTTACACTTTCCATATACTCAGAATTCCACAGAGAAAGCCACTCTACATTTTACATCAAAATCATTTACAAATTAAAATTTTCCGCCCTAAAAAACTCATAGTTATCAAATGTTTTGCAAATATGTTGGTTTTTAGAATTGTTATTTACAAAAATCAAATATAACAAAACGCTGCCTTAGGAATCACCCCTTCCACATCAAATGTTTCCATATTTAATCAGACTCGAATCATACTTATTTGTACTGTATGACCTTTACGTCCTACGGCTTTTTATAACCTATGATGTCATATAGTAGAATGCAGGCTTTCACGGCTGTTGTTCAATGGTGAAGTTATTTCTTCCGGGTTTTGCCGCGGACGTCTAAATTGACTTGACGTTTCGCTGATCATGCTGTCAGCTTCTTCAGAAAGTTTCTAAAGACTGGTGTTGTCGTCTTTATTTATGGAAGCATTTGAACAAAAGGCCATTCGTGGCAGTGAGAAGAAACCAAAATGCTGGCTACGGTACGTGGACGATCATCATATGGCCCCATGGACTATCCTCTCTGACTGTTTTCTTCGAGTATCTGAATACTCTGCATTCCAACATAAAGTTCACAATGGAGACTGAGAAAGACGGAGTTTTACCCTTTCTGGATGTGTTAGTAAAACGTACAAACAATAACAAGCTGGCCCATGGAGTATATAGGAAGAAAACTCACACAGATCGTTACCTGAACGCAGCATCGCATCACCATTCCTCTTGAATCACTCTA
>JAPWTK010000389.1:0-175000 GCA_029963805.1 Aromia moschata
CGAAAATTTGTCTTTAAATTTTTTAGCGAAAGTCGACTACCCCGTCCGTCCTATGGTTTCTTTAACGAACTTATGGCTATAGATCACCTCATTCGGACCTAATTCACTTGCTTGCACGGTATCAATGCGGGGGCATTCATAGTTTTCAGTCAAACACTCGCGTTTGATCGAAAATTTGTCTATTAAATTTTTTAGCGAAAGTCGACTACCCCGTCCGTCCTAATGTTTCTTTAACGAACTTATGGCTGTAGATCACCTCATTCGGACCTAATTCACTTGCTTGCACGGTATCAATGCGGGGGCATTCATAGTTTTCAGGAAAACGCTCGCGTTTGACCGAAAATTTGTCTATTAAATTTTTTAGCGAAAGTCGACTACCCCGTCCGTCCTAATGGTTTCTTTAACGAACTTATGGCTGTAGATCACCTCATTCGGACCTAATTCACTTGCTTGCACGGTATCAATGCGGGGGCATTCATAGTTTTCAGTAAAACACTCGCGTTTGATCGAAAATTTGTCTATTAAATTTTTTAGAGAAAGTCGACTACCCCGTCCGTCCTATTGTTTCTTTAACGAACTTATGGCTGTAGATCACCTCATTCGGACCTAATTCACTTGCTTGCACGGTATCAATGCGGGGGCATTCATAGTTTTCAGTAAAACACTCGCGTTTGATCGAAAATTTGTCTATTAAATTTTTTAGCGAAAGTCGACTACCCCGTCCGTCCTATTGTTTCTTTAACGAACTTATGGCTGTAGATCACCTCATTCGGACCTAATTCACTTGCTTGCACGGTATCAATGCGGGGGCATTCATAGTTTTCAGGAAAATACTCGCGTTTGACCGAAAATTTGTCTATTAAATTTTTTAGCGAAAGTCGACTACCCCGTCCGTCCTATTGTTTCTTTAAAGAACTTATGGCTGTAGATCACCTCATTCGGACCTAATTCACTTGCTTGCACGGTATCAATGCGGGGGCATTCATAGTTTTCAGGAAAACGCTCGCGTTTGATCGAAAATTTGTCTATTAAATTTTTTAGCGAAAGTCGACTACCCCGTCCGTCCTATGGTTTCTTTAACGAACTTATGGCTATAGATCACCTCATTCGGACCTAATTCACTTGCTTGCACGGTATCAATGCGGGGGCATTCATAGTTTTCAGGAAAACGCTCGCGTTTGATCGAAAATTTGTCTATTAAATTTTTTAGCGAAAGTCGACTACCCCGTCCGTCCTATTGTTTCTTTAACGAACTTATGGCTGTAGATCACCTCATTCGGACCTAATTCACTTGCTTGCACGGTATCAATGCGGGGGCATTCATAGTTTTCAGGAAAACACTCGCGTTTGATCGAAAATTTGTCTATTAAATTTTTTAGCGAAAGTCGACTACCCCGTCCGTCCTATTGTTTCTTTAACGAACTTATGGCTGTAGATCACCTCATTCGGACCTAATTCACTTGCTTGCACGGTATCAATGCGGGGGCATTCATAGTTTTCAGGAAAACACTCGCGTTTGATCGAAAATTTGTCTATTAAATTTTTTAGCGAAAGTCGACTACCCCGTCCGTCCTAATGTTTCTTTAACGAACTTATGGCTGTAGATCACCTCATTCGGACCTAATTCACTTGCTTGCACGGTATCAATGCGGGGGCATTCATAGTTTTCAGGAAAACGCTCGCGTTTGATCGAAAATTTGTCTATTAAATTTTTTAGCGAAAGTCGACTACCCCGTCCGTCCTAATGGTTTCTTTAACGAACTTATGGCTGTAGATCACCTCATTCGGACCTAATTCACTTGCTTGCACGGTATCAATGCGGGGGCATTCATAGTTTTCAGGAAAACGCTCGCGTTTGATCGAAAATTTGTCTATTAAATTTTTTAGCGAAAGTCGACTACCCCGTCCGTCCTATGGTTTCTTTAACGAACTTATGGCTATAGATCACCTCATTCGGACCTAATTCACTTGCTTGCACGGTATCAATGCGGGGGCATTCATAGTTTTCAGGAAAACGCTCGCGTTTGACCGAAAATTTGTCTATTAAATTTTTTAGCGAAAGTCGACTACCCCGTCCGTCCTATGGTTTCTTTAACGAACTTATGGCTGTAGATCACCTCATTCGGACCTAATTCACTTGCTTGCACGGTATCAATGCGGGGGCATTCATAGTTTTCAGGAAAACGCTCGCGTTTGACCGAAAATTTGTCTATTAAATTTTTTTAGCGAAAGTCGACTACCCCGTCCGTCCTATCGTTTCTTTAACGAACTTATGGCTGTAGATCACCTCATTCGGACCTAATTCACATGCCTGCACGATATCAATGCGAGGGCATTCATAGTTTTCAGTTAAACGCTCGCGTTTGATCGAAAATTTGTCCATTAAATTTTTTAGCGAAAGTCGACTACCCCGTTCGTGCTATCGTTTCTTTAACGAACTTATGGCTGTAGATCACCTCATTCGGACCTAATTCACTTGCTTGCACGGTATCAATGCGAGGGCAATCATAGTTTTCAGTTAAACGCTCGCGTTTAATCGAAAATTTGTCTATTAAATTTTTTAGCGAAAGTCGACTACCCCATCCGTCCTATTGTTTCTTTAACGAACTTATGGCTGTAGATCACCTCATTCGGGCCTAATTCACTTGCTTGCACGGTATCAATGCGGGGGCATTCATTGTTTTCAGGAAAATACTCGCGTTTGACCGAATATTTGTCTATTAAATTTTTTAGCGAAAGTCGACTACCCCGTCCGTCCTATGGTTTATTTAACGAATTTATGGCTATAGATCACCTCATTCGGACCTAATTCACTTGCTTGCACGGTCTCAATGCGGGGGAATTCATAGTTTTCAGGAAAACGCTCGCGTTTGATCGAAAATTTGTCTATTAAATTTTTTAGCGAAAGTCGACTACCACGTCCGTCCTATGGTTTCTTTAACGAACTTATGGCTATAGATCACCTCATTCGGACCTAATTCACTTGCTTGCACGGTATCAATGCGGGGGAAGGCGGGGGCATTCATAGTTTTCAGTAAAACACTCGCGTTTGATCGAAAATTTGTCTATTAAATTTTTTAGCGAAAGTCGACTACCCCGTCCGTCCTAATGTTTCTTTAACGAAATTATGGCTGTAGATCACCTCATTCGGACCTAATTCACTTGCTTGCACGGTATCAATGCGGGGGCATTCATAGTTTTCAGGAAAACGTTCGCGTTTGACCGAAAATTTGTCTATTAAATTTTTTAGCGAAAGTCGACTACCCCGTCCGTCCTATGGTTTCTTTAACGAACTTATGGCTATAGATCACCTCATTCGGACCTAATTCACTTGCTTGCACGGTATCAATGCGGGGGCATTCATAGTTTTCAGTAAAACACTCGCGTTTGATCGAAAATTTGTCTATTAAATTTTTTAGCGAAAGTCGACTACCCCGTCCGTCCTAATGTTTCTTTAACGAACTTATGGCTGTAGATCACCTCATTCGGACCTAATTCACTTGCTTGCACGGTATCAATGCGGGGGGCATTCATAGTTTTCAGGAAAACACTCGCGTTTGATCGAAAATTTGTCTATTAAATTTTTTAGCGAAAGTCGACTACCCCGTCCGTCCTATTGTTTCTTTAACGAACTTATGGCTATAGATCACCTCATTCGGACCTAATTCACTTGCTTGCACGGTATCAATGCGGGGGCATTCATAGTTTTCAGTAAAACACTCGCGTTTGATCGAAAATTTGTCTATTAAATTTTTTAGCGAAAGTCGACTACCCCGTCCGTCCTAATGTTTCTTTAACGAACTTATGGCTGTAGATCACCTCATTCGGACCTAATTCACTTGCTTGCACGGTATCAATGCGGGGGCATTCATAGTTTTCAGTAAAACACTCGCGTTTGATCGAAAATTTGTCTATTAAATTTTTTAGCGAAAGTCGACTACCCCGTCCGTCCTATGGTTTCTTTAACGAACTTATGGCTATAGATCACCTCATTCGGACCTAATTCACTTGCTTGCACGGTATCAATGCGGGGGCATTCATAGTTTTCAGTAAAACACTCGCGTTTGATCGAAAATTTGTCTATTAAATTTTTTTGCGAAAGTCGACTACCCCGTCCGTCCTATGTTTCTTTACGCTTGCGAACACCATTCGCCAAATTAACTTGCTTGCACGGTATCAATGCGGGGGGAAAAAATTTTTTCCAGAAAAAATCGGTCTGACCGAAAATTAATTTTTTAACGACCCCACGACCTATTGTTTCTTTAACGAACCTATGGCTGTAGATCACCTCATTCGGACCTAATTCACTTGCTTGCACGGTATCAATGCGGGGGCATTCATAGTTTTCAGGAAAACGCTCGCGTTTGATCGAAAATTTGTCTATTAAATTTTTTAGCGAAAGTCGACTACCCCGTCCGTCCTATGGTTTCTTTAACGAACTTATGGCTATAGATCACCTCATTCGGACCTAATTCACTTGCTTGCACGGTATCAATGCGGGGGAATTCATAGTTTTCAGGAAAACGCTCGCGTTTGATCGAAAATTTGTCTATTAAATTTTTTAGCGAAAGTCGACTACCCCGTTCGTCCTATGGTTTCTTTAACGAACTTATGGATATAGATCACCTCATTCGGACCTAATTCACTTACTTGCACGGTATCAATTCGGGGGGCATTCATAGTTTTCAGGAAAACGCTCGCGTTTGACCGAAAATTTGTCTATTAAATTTTTTAGCGAAAGTCGACTACCCCGTCCGTCCTATGGTTTCTTTAACGAACTTATGGCTATAGATCACCTCATTCGGACCTAATTCACTTTCCTGCACGGTATCAAAGCGAGGGCATTCATAGTTTTCAGTTAAACGCTCGCGTTTGATCGAAAATTTGTCAATTAAATTTTTTAGCGAAACTCGACTACCCCGTCCGTCCTATTGTTTCTTTAAAGAAATTATGGCTGTAGATCACCTCATTCGGACCTATTTCACTTGCTTGCACGGTATCAATGCGGGGGCATTCATAGTTTTCAGGAAAACGCTCGCGTTTGACCGAAAATTTGTCTTAAATTTTTTAGCGAAAGTCGACTACCCCGTCCGTCCTATGGTTTCTTTAACGAACTTATGGCTATAGATCACCTCATTCGGAACTAATTCACTTGCTTGCACGGTATCAATGCGGGGGCATTCATAGTTTTCAGTAAAACACTCGCGTTTGATCGAAAATTTGTCTATTAAATTTTTTAGATAAAGTCGACTACCCCGTCCGTCCTATGGTTTCTTTAACGAACTTATGATTATAGATCACCTCATTCGGACCTAATTCACTTGCTTGCACGGTATCAATGCGGGGGCATTCATAGTTTTCAGGAAAACACTCGCGTTTGACCGAAAATTTGTCTTTTAAATTTTTTAGCGAAAGTCGACTACCCCGTCCGTCCTAATGTTTCATTAACGAACTTATGGCTGTAGATCACCTCATTCGGACCTAATTCACTTGCTTGCCCGGTATCAATGCGGGGGCATTCATAGTTTTCAGGAAAACGCTCGCGTTTGACCGAAAATTTGTCATTAAATTTTTTAGCGAAAGTCGACTACCCCGTCCGTCCTATGGTTTCTTTAACGAACTTATGGCTATAGATCACCTCATTCGGACCTAATTCACTTGCCTGCACGGTATCAATGCGAGGGCATTCATAGTTTTCAGTTAAACGCTCGCGTTTGATCGAAAATTTGTCAATTAAATTTTTTTGCGAAAGTCGACTACCCCGTTCGTGCTATCGTTTCTTTAACGAACTTATGGCTGTAGATCACCTCATTCGGACCTAATTCACTTGCCTGCACGGTATCAATGCGAGGGCAATCATAGTTTTCAGTTAAACGCTCGTGTTTAATCGAAAATTTGTCTATTAAATTTTTTAGAGGAAGTCGACTACCCCGTTCGTGCTATCGTTTCTTTAACGAACTTATGGCTGTAGATCACCTCATTCGGACCTAATTTACTTGCTTGCACGGTATCAATGCGGGGGCAATCATAGTTTTCAGCAAAACACTCGCGTTTGATCGAAAATTTGTCTATTAAATTTTTTAGCGAAAGTCGACTACCCCGTCCGTCCTATTGTTTCTTTAACGAACTTATGGCTGTAGATCACCTCATTCGGACCTAATTCACTTGCTTGCACGGTATCAATGCGGGGGCATTCATTGTTTTCAGGAAAATACTCGCGTTTGACCGAAAATTTGTCTATTAAATTTTTTAGCGAAAGTCGACTACCCCGTCCGTCCTATTGTTTCTTTAACGAACTTATGGCTATAGATCACCTCATTCGGACCTAATTCACTTGCTTGCACGGTATCAATGCGGGGGCATTCATAGTTTTCAGGAAAACGCTCGCGTTTGATCGAAAATTTGTCTTATTAAATTTTTTAGCGAAAGTCGACTACCCCGTCCGTCCTATGGTTTCTTTAACGAACTTATGGCTATAGATCACCTCATTCGGACCTAATTCACTTGCTTGCACGGTATCAATGCGGGGGCATTCATAGTTTTCAGTAAAACGCTCGCGTTTGATCGAAAATTTGTCTATTAAATTTTTTAGCGAAAGTCGACTACCCCGTCCGTCCTATTGTTTCTTTAACGAACTTATGGCTGTAGATCACCTCATTCGGACCTAATTCACTTGCTTGCACGGTATCAATGCGGGGGCATTCATAGTTTTCAGGAAAACGCTCGCGTTTGACCGAAAATTTGTCTATTAAATTTTTTAGCGAAAGTCGACTACCCCGTCCGTCCTATGGTTTCTTTAACGAACTTATGGCTATAGATCACCTCATTCGGACCTAATTCACTTGCTTGCACGGTATCAATGCGGGGGCATTCATAGTTTTCAGTAAAACGCTCGCGTTTGATCGAAAATTTGTCTATTAAATTTTTTAGCGAAAGTCGACTACCCCGTCCGTCCTATTGTTTCTTTAACGAACTTATGGCTGTAGATCACCTCATTCGGACCTAATTCACTTGCTTGCACGGTATCAATGCGGGGGCATTCATAGTTTTCAGGAAAACACTCGCGTTTGATCGAAAATTTGTCTATTAAATTTTTTAGCGAAAGTCGACTACCCCGTCCGTCCTATTGTTTCTTTAACGAACTTATGGCTGTAGATCACCTCATTCGGACCTAATTCACTTGCTTGCACGGTATCAATGCGGGGGCATTCATTGTTTTCAGGAAAATACTCGCGTTTGACCGAAAATTTGTCTATTAAATTTTTTAGCGAAAGTCGACTACCCCGTCCGTCCTATTGTTTCTTTAAAGAAATTATGGCTGTAGATCACCTCATTCGGACCTAATTCACTTGCTTGCACGGTATCAATGCGGGGGCATTCATAGTTTACAGGAAAACGCTCGCGTTTGATCGAAAATTTGTTTATTAAATTTTTTAGCGAAAGTCGACTACCCCGTCCGTCCTATGGTTTATTTAACGAACTTATGGCTATAGATCACCTCATTCGGACCTAATTCACTTGCTTGCACGGTATCAATGCGGGGGAATTCATAGTTTTCAGGAAAACGCTCGCGTTTGATCGAAAATTTGTCTATTAAATTTTTTAGCGAAAGTCGACTACCCCGTCCGTCCTAATGTTTCTTTAACGAACTTATGGCTATAGATCACCTCATTCGGACCTAATTCACTTGCTTGCACGGTATCAATGCGGGGGCATTCATGGTTTTCAGGAAAACGCTCGCGTTTGACCGAAAATTTGTCTTAAATTTTTTAGCGAAAGTCGACTACCCCGTCCGTCCTATGGTTTCTTTAACGAACTTATGGCTATAGATCACCTCATTCGGACCTAATTCACTTGCTTGCACGGTATCAATGCGGGGGCATTCATAGTTTTCAGTAAAACACTCGCGTTTGATCGAAAATTTGTCTATTAAATTTTTTAGAGAAAGTCGACTACCCCGTCCGTGCTAATGTTTCTTTAACGAACTTATGGCTGTAGATCACCTCATTCGGACCTAATTCACTTGCTTGCACGGTATCAATGCGGGGGCATTCATAGTTTTCAGGAAAACACTCGCGTTTGATCGAAAATTTGTCTATAAAATTTTTTAGCGAAAGTCGACTACCCCGTCCGTCCTAATGTTTCTTTAACGAACTTATGGCTGTAGATCACCTCATTCGGACCTAATTCACTTGCATGCACGGTATCAATGCGGGGACATTCGTAGTTTTCAGGAAAACGCTCGCGTTTGATCGAAAATTTGTCTATTAAATTTTTTAGAGAAAGTCGACTACCCCGTCCGTCCTAATGTTTCTTTAACGAACTGTAGATCACCTCATTCGGACCTAATTCACTTGCTTGCACGGTATCAATGCGGGGGCATTCATAGTTTTCAGGAAAACACTCGCGTTTGATCGAAAATTTGTCTATTAAATTTTTTAGCGAAAGTCGACTACCCCGTCCGTCCTAATGTTTCATTAACGAACTTATGGCTGTAGATCACCTCATTCGGACCTAATTCACTTGCTTGCACGGTATCAATGCGGGGGCATTCATAGTTTTCAGGAAAACGCTCGCGTTTGATCGAAAATTTGTCTATTAAATTTTTTAGCGAAAGTCGACTACCCCGTCCGTCCTAATGTTTCTTTAACGAACTTATGGCTGTAGATCACCTCATTCGGACCTAATTCACTTGCTTGCACGGTATCAATGCGGGGGCATTCATAGTTTTCAGGAAAACACTCGCGTTTGATCGAAAATTTGTCTATTAAATTTTTTAGCGAAAGTCGACTACCCCGTCCGTCCTAATGTTTCTTTAACGAACTTATGGCTGTAGATCACCTCATTCGGACCTAATTCACTTGCTTGCACGGTATCAATGCGGGGGCATTCATAGTTTTCAGTAAAACGCTCGCGTTTGATCGAAAATTTGTCTATTAAATTTTTTAGAGAAAGTCGACTACCCCGTCCGTCCTATTGTTTCTTTAACGAACTTATGGCTGTAGATCACCTCATTCGGACCTAATTCACTTGCTTGCACGGTATCAATGCGGGGGCATTCATAGTTTTCAGGAAAACACTCGCGTTTGATCGAAAATTTGTCTATTAAATTTTTTAGCGAAAGTCGACTACCCCGTCCGTCCTATTGTTTCTTTAACGAACTTATGGCTGTAGATCACCTCATTCGGACCTAATTCACTTGCTTGCACGGTATCAATGCGGGGGCATTCATAGTTTTCAGGAAAACACTCGCGTTTGATCGAAAATTTGTCTATTAAATTTTTTAGCGAAAGTCGACTACCCCGTCCGTCCTATTGTTTCTTTAACGAACTTATGGCTGTAGATCACCTCATTCGGACCTAATTCACTTGCTTGCACGGTATCAATGCGGGGGGCATTCATAGTTTTCAGGAAAACGCTCGCGTTTGATCGAAAATTTGTCTATTAAATTTTTTAGCGAAAGTCGACTACCCCGTCCGTCCTATGGTTTCTTTAACGAACTTATGGCTATAGATCACCTCATTCGGACCTAATTCACTTGCTTGCACGGTATCAATGCGGGGGCATTCATAGTTTTCAGGAAAACGCTCGCGTTTGATCGAAAATTTGTCTATTAAATTTTTTAGCGAAAGTCGACTACCCCGTCCGTCCTATGGTTTCTTTAACGAACTTATGGCTATAGATCACCTCATTCGGACCTAATTCACTTGCTTGCACGGTATCAATGCGGGGGCATTCATAGTTTTCAGGAAAACGCTCGCGTTTGATCGAAAATTTGTCTATTAAATTTTTTAGCGAAAGTCGACTACCCCGTCCGTCCTAATGTTTCTTTAACGAACTTATGGCTGTAGATCACCTCATTCGGACCTAATTCACTTGCTTGCACGGTATCAATGCGGGGGCATTCATAGTTTTCAGGAAAACGCTCGCGTTTGATCGAAAATTTGTCTATTAAATTTTTTAGCGAAAGTCGACTACCCCGTCCGTCCTAATGTTTCTTTAACGAACTTATGGCTGTAGATCACCTCATTCGGACCTAATTCACTTGCTTGCACGGTATCAATGCGGGGGCATTCATAGTTTTCAGGAAAACACTCGCGTTTGATCGAAAATTTGTCTATTAAATTTTTTAGCGAAAGTCGACTACCCCGTCCGTCCTATGGTTTCTTTAACGAACTTATGGCTGTAGATCACCTCATTCGGACCTAATTCACTTGCTTGCACGGTATCAATGCGGGGGCATTCATAGTTTTCAGTAAAACACTCGCGTTTGATCGAAAATTTGTCTATTAAATTTTTTAGCGAAAGTCGACTACCCCGTCCGTCCTATTGTTTCTTTAACGAACTTATGGCTGTAGATCACCTCATTCGGACCTAATTCACTTGCTTGCACGGTATCAATGCGGGGGCATTCATAGTTTTCAGGAAAACACTCGCGTTTGATCGAAAATTTGTCTATTAAATTTTTTAGCGAAAGTCGACTACCCCGTCCGTCCTATGGTTTCTTTAACGAACTTATGGCTGTAGATCACCTCATTCGGACCTAATTCACTTGCTTGCACGGTATCAATGCGGGGGCATTCATAGTTTTCAGGAAAACGCTCGCGTTTGATCGAAAATTTGTCTATTAAATTTTTTAGCGAAAGTCGACTACCCCGTCCGTCCTATGGTTTCTTTAACGAACTTATGGCTATAGATCACCTCATTCGGACCTAATTCACTTGCTTGCACGGTATCAATGCGGGGGCATTCATAGTTTTCAGGAAAACGCTCGCGTTTGATCGAAAATTTGTCTATTAAATTTTTTAGCGAAAGTCGACTACCCCGTCCGTCCTATGGTTTCTTTAACGAACTTATGGCTGTAGATCACCTCATTCGGACCTAATTCACTTGCTTGCACGGTATCAATGCGGGGGCATTCATAGTTTTCAGGAAAACGCTCGCGTTTGATCGAAAATTTGTCTATTAAATTTTTTAGCGAAAGTCGACTACCCCGTCCGTCCTATTGTTTCTTTAACGAACTTATGGCTGTAGATCACCTCATTCGGACCTAATTCACTTGCTTGCACGGTATCAATGCGGGGGGCATTCATAGTTTTCAGGAAAACGCTCGCGTTTGATCGAAAATTTGTCTATTAAATTTTTTAGCGAAAGTCGACTACCCCGTCCGTCCTATGGTTTCTTTAACGAACTTATGGCTATAGATCACCTCATTCGGACCTAATTCACTTGCTTGCACGGTATCAATGCGGGGGCATTCATAGTTTTCAGGAAAACGCTCGCGTTTGACCGAAAATTTGTCTATTAAATTTTTTAGCGAAAGTCGACTACCCCGTCCGTCCTATGGTTTCTTTAACGAACTTATGGCTATAGATCACCTCATTCGGACCTAATTCACTTGCTTGCACGGTATCAATGCGGGGGCATTCATAGTTTTCAGTAAAACACTCGCGTTTGATCGAAAATTTGTCTATTAAATTTTTTAGCGAAAGTCGACTACCCCGTCCGTCCTATTGTTTCTTTAACGAACTTATGGCTGTAGATCACCTCATTCGGACCTAATTCACTTGCTTGCACGGTATCAATGCGGGGGCATTCATAGTTTTCAGGAAAACGCTCGCGTTTGACCGAAAATTTGTCTATTAAATTTTTTAGCGAAAGTCGACTACCCCGTCCGTCCTATGGTTTCTTTAACGAACTTATGGCTGTAGATCACCTCATTCGGACCTAATTCACTTGCTTGCACGGTATCAATGCGGGGGCATTCATAGTTTTCAGGAAAACGCTCGCGTTTGATCGAAAATTTGTCTATTAAATTTTTTAGCGAAAGTCGACTACCCCGTCCGTCCTATGGTTTCTTTAACGAACTTATGGCTATAGATCACCTCATTCGGACCTAATTCACTTGCTTGCACGGTATCAATGCGGGGGCATTCATAGTTTTCAGTAAAACACTCGCGTTTGATCGAAAATTTGTCTATTAAATTTTTTAGCGAAAGTCGACTACCCCGTCCGTCCTATGGTTTCTTTAACGAACTTATGGCTATAGATCACCTCATTCGGACCTAATTCACTTGCTTGCACGGTATCAATGCGGGGGCATTCATAGTTTTCAGGAAAACACTCGCGTTTGACCGAAAATTTGTCTATTAAATTTTTTAGCGAAAGTCGACTACCCCGTCCGTCCTATTGTTTCTTTAACGAACTTATGGCTGTAGATCACCTCATTCGGACCTAATTCACTTGCTTGCACGGTATCAATGCGGGGGCATTCATAGTTTTCAGGAAAACGCTCGCGTTTGATCGAAAATTTGTCTATTAAATTTTTTTAGCGAAAGTCGACTACCCCGTCCGTCCTATGGTTTCTTTAACGAACTTATGGCTATAGATCACCTCATTCGGACCTAATTCACTTGCTTGCACGGTATCAATGCGGGGGCATTCATAGTTTTCAGGAAAACGCTCGCGTTTGATCGAAAATTTGTCTATTAAATTTTTTTAGCGAAAGTCGACTACCCCGTCCGTCCTATGGTTTCTTTAACGAACTTATGGCTATAGATCACCTCATTCGGACCTAATTCACTTGCTTGCACGGTATCAATGCGGGGGCATTCATAGTTTTCAGGAAAACGCTCGCGTTTGATCGAAAATTTGTCTATTAAATTTTTTAGCGAAAGTCGACTACCCCGTCCGTCCTATTGTTTCTTTAACGAACTTATGGCTGTAGATCACCTCATTCGGACCTAATTCACTTGCTTGCACGGTATCAATGCGGGGGCATTCATAGTTTTCAGTAAAACGCTCGCGTTTGATCGAAAATTTGTCTATTAAATTTTTTAGCGAAAGTCGACTACCCCGTCCGTCCTATTGTTTCTTTAACGAACTTATGGCTGTAGATCACCTCATTCGGACCTAATTCACTTGCTTGCACGGTATCAATGCGGGGGCATTCATAGTTTTCAGGAAAACACTCGCGTTTGATCGAAAATTTGTCTATTAAATTTTTTAGCGAAAGTCGACTACCCCGTCCGTCCTATTGTTTCTTTAACGAACTTATGGCTGTAGATCACCTCATTCGGACCTAATTCACTTGCTTGCACGGTATCAATGCGGGGGGCATTCATAGTTTTCAGGAAAACACTCGCGTTTGATCGAAAATTTGTCTATTAAATTTTTTAGCGAAAGTCGACTACCCCGTCCGTCCTATGGTTTCTTTAACGAACTTATGGCTATAGATCACCTCATTCGGACCTAATTCACTTGCTTGCACGGTATCAATGCGGGGGCATTCATAGTTTTCAGGAAAACGCTCGCGTTTGACCGAAAATTTGTCTATTAAATTTTTTTAGCGAAAGTCGACTACCCCGTCCGTCCTATGGTTTCTTTAACGAACTTATGGCTATAGATCACCTCATTCGGACCTAATTCACTTGCTTGCACGGTATCAATGCGGGGGGCATTCATAGTTTTCAGGAAAACGCTCGCGTTTGATCGAAAATTTGTCTATTAAATTTTTTAGCGAAAGTCGACTACCCCGTCCGTCCTATGGTTTCTTTAACGAACTTATGGCTGTAGATCACCTCATTCGGACCTAATTCACTTGCTTGCACGGTATCAATGCGGGGGCATTCATAGTTTTCAGGAAAACGCTCGCGTTTGATCGAAAATTTGTCTATTAAATTTTTTAGCGAAAGTCGACTACCCCGTCCGTCCTATGGTTTCTTTAACGAACTTATGGCTGTAGATCACCTCATTCGGACCTAATTCACTTGCTTGCACGGTATCAATGCGGGGGCATTCATAGTTTTCAGTAAAACGCTCGCGTTTGATCGAAAATTTGTCTATTAAATTTTTTAGCGAAAGTCGACTACCCCGTCCGTCCTATTGTTTCTTTAACGAACTTATGGCTGTAGATCACCTCATTCGGACCTAATTCACTTGCTTGCACGGTATCAATGCGGGGGCATTCATAGTTTTCAGGAAAACGCTCGCGTTTGACCGAAAATTTGTCTATTAAATTTTTTAGCGAAAGTCGACTACCCCGTCCGTCCTATGGTTTCTTTAACGAACTTATGGCTATAGATCACCTCATTCGGACCTAATTCACTTGCTTGCACGGTATCAATGCGGGGGCATTCATAGTTTTCAGGAAAACGCTCGCGTTTGATCGAAAATTTGTCTATTAAATTTTTTAGCGAAAGTCGACTACCCCGTCCGTCCTATTGTTTCTTTAACGAACTTATGGCTGTAGATCACCTCATTCGGACCTAATTCACTTGCTTGCACGGTATCAATGCGGGGGCATTCATAGTTTTCAGGAAAACGCTCGCGTTTGATCGAAAATTTGTCTATTAAATTTTTTTAGCGAAAGTCGACTACCCCGTCCGTCCTATTGTTTCTTTAACGAACTTATGGCTGTAGATCACCTCATTCGGACCTAATTCACTTGCTTGCACGGTATCAATGCGGGGGCATTCATAGTTTTCAGGAAAACGCTCGCGTTTGATCGAAAATTTGTCTATTAAATTTTTTAGCGAAAGTCGACTACCCCGTCCGTCCTATGGTTTCTTTAACGAACTTATGGCTGTAGATCACCTCATTCGGACCTAATTCACTTGCTTGCACGGTATCAATGCGGGGGCATTCATAGTTTTCAGTAAAACACTCGCGTTTGATCGAAAATTTGTCTATTAAATTTTTTAGCGAAAGTCGACTACCCCGTCCGTCCTATTGTTTCTTTAACGAACTTATGGCTGTAGATCACCTCATTCGGACCTAATTCACTTGCTTGCACGGTATCAATGCGGGGGCATTCATAGTTTTCAGGAAAACACTCGCGTTTGACCGAAAATTTGTCTATTAAATTTTTTAGCGAAAGTCGACTACCCCGTCCGTCCTATGGTTTCTTTAACGAACTTATGGCTATAGATCACCTCATTCGGACCTAATTCACTTGCTTGCACGGTATCAATGCGGGGGCATTCATAGTTTTCAGGAAAACGCTCGCGTTTGATCGAAAATTTGTCTATTAAATTTTTTAGCGAAAGTCGACTACCCCGTCCGTCCTATGGTTTCTTTAACGAACTTATGGCTGTAGATCACCTCATTCGGACCTAATTCACTTGCTTGCACGGTATCAATGCGGGGGCATTCATAGTTTTCAGGAAAACACTCGCGTTTGATCGAAAATTTGTCTATTAAATTTTTTAGCGAAAGTCGACTACCCCGTCCGTCCTATTGTTTCTTTAACGAACTTATGGCTGTAGATCACCTCATTCGGACCTAATTCACTTGCTTGCACGGTATCAATGCGGGGGCATTCATAGTTTTCAGGAAAACACTCGCGTTTGATCGAAAATTTGTCTATTAAATTTTTTAGCGAAAGTCGACTACCCCGTCCGTCCTATGGTTTCTTTAACGAACTTATGGCTGTAGATCACCTCATTCGGACCTAATTCACTTGCTTGCACGGTATCAATGCGGGGGCATTCATAGTTTTCAGGAAAACACTCGCGTTTGATCGAAAATTTGTCTATTAAATTTTTTAGCGAAAGTCGACTACCCCGTCCGTCCTAATTGTTTCTTTAACGAACTTATGGCTGTAGATCACCTCATTCGGACCTAATTCACTTGCTTGCACGGTATCAATGCGGGGGCATTCATAGTTTTCAGGAAAACGCTCGCGTTTGATCGAAAATTTGTCTATTAAATTTTTTAGCGAAAGTCGACTACCCCGTCCGTCCTATGGTTTCTTTAACGAACTTATGGCTATAGATCACCTCATTCGGACCTAATTCACTTGCTTGCACGGTATCAATGCGGGGGCATTCATAGTTTTCAGGAAAACACTCGCGTTTGATCGAAAATTTGTCTATTAAATTTTTTAGCGAAAGTCGACTACCCCGTCCGTCCTATGGTTTCTTTAACGAACTTATGGCTATAGATCACCTCATTCGGACCTAATTCACTTGCTTGCACGGTATCAATGCGGGGGCATTCATAGTTTTCAGTAAAACACTCGCGTTTGATCGAAAATTTGTCTATTAAATTTTTTAGCGAAAGTCGACTACCCCGTCCGTCCTAATGTTTCTTTAACGAACTTATGGCTGTAGATCACCTCATTCGGACCTAATTCACTTGCTTGCACGGTATCAATGCGGGGGCATTCATAGTTTTCAGGAAAACACTCGCGTTTGATCGAAAATTTGTCTATTAAATTTTTTAGCGAAAGTCGACTACCCCGTCCGTCCTAATTGTTTCTTTAACGAACTTATGGCTGTAGATCACCTCATTCGGACCTAATTCACTTGCTTGCACGGTATCAATGCGGGGGCATTCATAGTTTTCAGGAAAACGCTCGCGTTTGATCGAAAATTTGTCTATTAAATTTTTTAGCGAAAGTCGACTACCCCGTCCGTCCTAATCGTTTCTTTAACGAACTTATGGCTGTAGATCACCTCATTCGGACCTAATTCACTTGCTTGCACGGTATCAATGCGGGGGCATTCATAGTTTTCAGGAAAACACTCGCGTTTGATCGAAAATTTGTCTATTAAATTTTTTAGCGAAAGTCGACTACCCCGTCCGTCCTATTGTTTCTTTAACGAACTTATGGCTGTAGATCACCTCATTCGGACCTAATTCACTTGCTTGCACGGTATCAATGCGGGGGCATTCATAGTTTTCAGGAAAACACTCGCGTTTGACCGAAAATTTGTCTATTAAATTTTTTAGCGAAAGTCGACTACCCCGTCCGTCCTAATGTTTCTTTAACGAACTTATGGCTATAGATCACCTCATTCGGACCTAATTCACTTGCTTGCACGGTATCAATGCGGGGGCATTCATAGTTTTCAGGAAAACACTCGCGTTTGATCGAAAATTTGTCTATTAAATTTTTTAGCGAAAGTCGACTACCCCGTCCGTCCTAATGTTTCTTTAACGAACTTATGGCTGTAGATCACCTCATTCGGACCTAATTCACTTGCTTGCACGGTATCAATGCGGGGGCATTCATAGTTTTCAGTAAAACGCTCGCGTTTGATCGAAAATTTGTCTATTAAATTTTTTAGCGAAAGTCGACTACCCCGTCCGTCCTAATGTTTCTTTAACGAACTTATGGCTGTAGATCACCTCATTCGGACCTAATTCACTTGCTTGCACGGTATCAATGCGGGGGCATTCATAGTTTTCAGTAAAACACTCGCGTTTGATCGAAAATTTGTCTATTAAATTTTTTAGCGAAAGTCGACTACCCCGTCCGTCCTATTGTTTCTTTAACGAACTTATGGCTGTAGATCACCTCATTCGGACCTAATTCACTTGCTTGCACGGTATCAATGCGGGGGCATTCATAGTTTTCAGGAAAACGCTCGCGTTTGATCGAAAATTTGTCTATTAAATTTTTTAGCGAAAGTCGACTACCCCGTCCGTCCTATGGTTTCTTTAACGAACTTATGGCTGTAGATCACCTCATTCGGACCTAATTCACTTGCTTGCACGGTATCAATGCGGGGGCATTCATAGTTTTCAGGAAAACACTCGCGTTTGATCGAAAATTTGTCTATTAAATTTTTTAGCGAAAGTCGACTACCCCGTCCGTCCTATGGTTTCTTTAACGAACTTATGGCTGTAGATCACCTCATTCGGACCTAATTCACTTGCTTGCACGGTATCAATGCGGGGGCATTCATAGTTTTCAGGAAAACACTCGCGTTTGATCGAAAATTTGTCTATTAAATTTTTTAGCGAAAGTCGACTACCCCGTCCGTCCTATTGTTTCTTTAACGAACTTATGGCTGTAGATCACCTCATTCGGACCTAATTCACTTGCTTGCACGGTATCAATGCGGGGGCATTCATAGTTTTCAGGAAAACGCTCGCGTTTGATCGAAAATTTGTCTATTAAATTTTTTAGCGAAAGTCGACTACCCCGTCCGTCCTATGGTTTCTTTAACGAACTTATGGCTATAGATCACCTCATTCGGACCTAATTCACTTGCTTGCACGGTATCAATGCGGGGGCATTCATAGTTTTCAGGAAAACGCTCGCGTTTGATCGAAAATTTGTCTATTAAATTTTTTAGCGAAAGTCGACTACCCCGTCCGTCCTATGGTTTCTTTAACGAACTTATGGCTATAGATCACCTCATTCGGACCTAATTCACTTGCTTGCACGGTATCAATGCGGGGGCATTCATAGTTTTCAGGAAAACACTCGCGTTTGATCGAAAATTTGTCTATTAAATTTTTTAGCGAAAGTCGACTACCCCGTCCGTCCTATTGTTTCTTTAACGAACTTATGGCTGTAGATCACCTCATTCGGACCTAATTCACTTGCTTGCACGGTATCAATGCGGGGGCATTCATAGTTTTCAGGAAAACGCTCGCGTTTGACCGAAAATTTGTCTATTAAATTTTTTAGCGAAAGTCGACTACCCCGTCCGTCCTATGGTTTCTTTAACGAACTTATGGCTATAGATCACCTCATTCGGACCTAATTCACTTGCTTGCACGGTATCAATGCGGGGGCATTCATAGTTTTCAGGAAAACGCTCGCGTTTGATCGAAAATTTGTCTATTAAATTTTTTTAGCGAAAGTCGACTACCCCGTCCGTCCTAATGGTTTCTTTAACGAACTTATGGCTGTAGATCACCTCATTCGGACCTAATTCACTTGCTTGCACGGTATCAATGCGGGGGCATTCATAGTTTTCAGGAAAACGCTCGCGTTTGACCGAAAATTTGTCTATTAAATTTTTTTAGCGAAAGTCGACTACCCCGTCCGTCCTATGGTTTCTTTAACGAACTTATGGCTATAGATCACCTCATTCGGACCTAATTCACTTGCTTGCACGGTATCAATGCGGGGGCATTCATAGTTTTCAGTAAAACACTCGCGTTTGATCGAAAATTTGTCTATTAAATTTTTTAGCGAAAGTCGACTACCCCGTCCGTCCTATTGGTTTCTTTAACGAACTTATGGCTGTAGATCACCTCATTCGGACCTAATTCACTTGCTTGCACGGTATCAATGCGGGGGCATTCATAGTTTTCAGGAAAACGCTCGCGTTTGACCGAAAATTTGTCTATTAAATTTTTTAGCGAAAGTCGACTACCCCGTCCGTCCTATGGTTTCTTTAACGAACTTATGGCTATAGATCACCTCATTCGGACCTAATTCACTTGCTTGCACGGTATCAATGCGGGGGCATTCATAGTTTTCAGGAAAACGCTCGCGTTTGACCGAAAATTTGTCTATTAAATTTTTTAGCGAAAGTCGACTACCCCGTCCGTCCTATGGTTTCTTTAACGAACTTATGGCTATAGATCACCTCATTCGGACCTAATTCACTTGCTTGCACGGTATCAATGCGGGGGCATTCATAGTTTTCAGGAAAACGCTCGCGTTTGACCGAAAATTTGTCTATTAAATTTTTTAGCGAAAGTCGACTACCCCGTCCGTCCTATGGTTTCTTTAACGAACTTATGGCTATAGATCACCTCATTCGGACCTAATTCACTTGCTTGCACGGTATCAATGCGGGGGCATTCATAGTTTTCAGGAAAACGCTCGCGTTTGATCGAAAATTTGTCTATTAAATTTTTTAGCGAAAGTCGACTACCCCGTCCGTCCTATTGTTTCTTTAACGAACTTATGGCTGTAGATCACCTCATTCGGACCTAATTCACTTGCTTGCACGGTATCAATGCGGGGGCATTCATAGTTTTCAGGAAAACGCTCGCGTTTGATCGAAAATTTGTCTATTAAATTTTTTAGCGAAAGTCGACTACCCCGTCCGTCCTAATGTTTCTTTAACGAACTTATGGCTGTAGATCACCTCATTCGGACCTAATTCACTTGCTTGCACGGTATCAATGCGGGGGCATTCATAGTTTTCAGTAAAACACTCGCGTTTGATCGAAAATTTGTCTATTAAATTTTTTAGCGAAAGTCGACTACCCCGTCCGTCCTAATGTTTCTTTAACGAACTTATGGCTGTAGATCACCTCATTCGGACCTAATTCACTTGCTTGCACGGTATCAATGCGGGGGCATTCATAGTTTTCAGGAAAACGCTCGCGTTTGACCGAAAATTTGTCTATTAAATTTTTTAGCGAAAGTCGACTACCCCGTCCGTCCTATGGTTTCTTTAACGAACTTATGGCTATAGATCACCTCATTCGGACCTAATTCACTTGCTTGCACGGTATCAATGCGGGGGCATTCATAGTTTTCAGGAAAACGCTCGCGTTTGATCGAAAATTTGTCTATTAAATTTTTTAGCGAAAGTCGACTACCCCGTCCGTCCTATGGTTTCTTTAACGAACTTATGGCTGTAGATCACCTCATTCGGACCTAATTCACTTGCTTGCACGGTATCAATGCGGGGGCATTCATAGTTTTCAGGAAAACGCTCGCGTTTGATCGAAAATTTGTCTATTAAATTTTTTAGCGAAAGTCGACTACCCCGTCCGTCCTATGGTTTCTTTAACGAACTTATGGCTATAGATCACCTCATTCGGACCTAATTCACTTGCTTGCACGGTATCAATGCGGGGGCATTCATAGTTTTCAGGAAAACGCTCGCGTTTGATCGAAAATTTGTCTATTAAATTTTTTAGCGAAAGTCGACTACCCCGTCCGTCCTATGGTTTCTTTAACGAACTTATGGCTATAGATCACCTCATTCGGACCTAATTCACTTGCTTGCACGGTATCAATGCGGGGGCATTCATAGTTTTCAGTAAAACGCTCGCGTTTGATCGAAAATTTGTCTATTAAATTTTTTAGCGAAAGTCGACTACCCCGTCCGTCCTATTGTTTCTTTAACGAACTTATGGCTGTAGATCACCTCATTCGGACCTAATTCACTTGCTTGCACGGTATCAATGCGGGGGCATTCATAGTTTTCAGGAAAACGCTCGCGTTTGACCGAAAATTTGTCTTAAATTTTTTAGCGAAAGTCGACTACCCCGTCCGTCCTATGGTTTCTTTAACGAACTTATGGCTATAGATCACCTCATTCGGACCTAATTCACTTGCTTGCACGGTATCAATGCGGGGGCATTCATAGTTTTCAGGAAAACGCTCGCGTTTGATCGAAAATTTGTCTATTAAATTTTTTAGCGAAAGTCGACTACCCCGTCCGTCCTATGGTTTCTTTAACGAACTTATGGCTATAGATCACCTCATTCGGACCTAATTCACTTGCTTGCACGGTATCAATGCGGGGGCATTCATAGTTTTCAGGAAAACGCTCGCGTTTGATCGAAAATTTGTCTATTAAATTTTTTAGCGAAAGTCGACTACCCCGTCCGTCCTATGGTTTCTTTAACGAACTTATGGCTGTAGATCACCTCATTCGGACCTAATTCACTTGCTTGCACGGTATCAATGCGGGGGGCATTCATAGTTTTCAGTAAAACGCTCGCGTTTGATCGAAAATTTGTCTATTAAATTTTTTAGCGAAAGTCGACTACCCCGTCCGTCCTATGGTTTCTTTAACGAACTTATGGCTGTAGATCACCTCATTCGGACCTAATTCACTTGCTTGCACGGTATCAATGCGGGGGCATTCATAGTTTTCAGTAAAACACTCGCGTTTGATCGAAAATTTGTCTATTAAATTTTTTAGCGAAAGTCGACTACCCCGTCCGTCCTATTGTTTCTTTAACGAACTTATGGCTGTAGATCACCTCATTCGGACCTAATTCACTTGCTTGCACGGTATCAATGCGGGGGCATTCATAGTTTTCAGGAAAACGCTCGCGTTTGACCGAAAATTTGTCTATTAAATTTTTTAGCGAAAGTCGACTACCCCGTCCGTCCTATTGTTTCTTTAAAGAACTTATGGCTGTAGATCACCTCATTCGGACCTAATTCACTTGCTTGCACGGTATCAATGCGGGGGCATTCATAGTTTTCAGGAAAACGCTCGCGTTTGATCGAAAATTTGTCTATTAAATTTTTTAGCGAAAGTCGACTACCCCGTCCGTCCTATGGTTTCTTTAACGAACTTATGGCTATAGATCACCTCATTCGGACCTAATTCACTTGCTTGCACGGTATCAATGCGGGGGCATTCATAGTTTTCAGGAAAACACTCGCGTTTGATCGAAAATTTGTCTATTAAATTTTTTAGCGAAAGTCGACTACCCCGTCCGTCCTAATGTTTCTTTAACGAACTTATGGCTGTAGATCACCTCATTCGGACCTAATTCACTTGCTTGCACGGTATCAATGCGGGGGCATTCATAGTTTTCAGGAAAACGCTCGCGTTTGACCGAAAATTTGTCATTAAATTTTTTAGCGAAAGTCGACTACCCCGTCCGTCCTATGGTTTCTTTAACGAACTTATGGCTATAGATCACCTCATTCGGACCTAATTCACTTGCTTGCACGGTATCAATGCGGGGGCATTCATAGTTTTCAGTAAAACGCTCGCGTTTGATCGAAAATTTGTCTATTAAATTTTTTAGCGAAAGTCGACTACCCCGTCCGTCCTAATGTTTCTTTAACGAACTTATGGCTGTAGATCACCTCATTCGGACCTAATTCACTTGCTTGCACGGTATCAATGCGGGGGCATTCATAGTTTTCAGGAAAACGCTCGCGTTTGATCGAAAATTTGTCTATTAAATTTTTTAGCGAAAGTCGACTACCCCGTCCGTCCTATGGTTTCTTTAACGAACTTATGGCTGTAGATCACCTCATTCGGACCTAATTCACTTGCTTGCACGGTATCAATGCGGGGGCATTCATAGTTTTCAGGAAAACGCTCGCGTTTGATCGAAAATTTGTCTATTAAATTTTTTAGCGAAAGTCGACTACCCCGTCCGTCCTATTGTTTCTTTAACGAACTTATGGCTGTAGATCACCTCATTCGGACCTAATTCACTTGCTTGCACGGTATCAATGCGGGGGCATTCATAGTTTTCAGGAAAACACTCGCGTTTGACCGAAAATTTGTCTATTAAATTTTTTAGCGAAAGTCGACTACCCCGTCCGTCCTAATGTTTCTTTAACGAACTTATGGCTGTAGATCACCTCATTCGGACCTAATTCACTTGCTTGCACGGTATCAATGCGGGGGCATTCATAGTTTTCAGGAAAACGCTCGCGTTTGACCGAAAATTTGTCTATTAAATTTTTTAGCGAAAGTCGACTACCCCGTCCGTCCTATGGTTTCTTTAACGAACTTATGGCTGTAGATCACCTCATTCGGACCTAATTCACTTGCTTGCACGGTATCAATGCGGGGGCATTCATAGTTTTCAGTAAAACGCTCGCGTTTGATCGAAAATTTGTCTATTAAATTTTTTAGCGAAAGTCGACTACCCCGTCCGTCCTAATGTTTCTTTAACGAACTTATGGCTGTAGATCACCTCATTCGGACCTAATTCACTTGCTTGCACGGTATCAATGCGGGGGCATTCATAGTTTTCAGGAAAACGCTCGCGTTTGATCGAAAATTTGTCTATTAAATTTTTTAGCGAAAGTCGACTACCCCGTCCGTCCTATGGTTTCTTTAACGAACTTATGGCTGTAGATCACCTCATTCGGACCTAATTCACTTGCTTGCACGGTATCAATGCGGGGGGCATTCATAGTTTTCAGTAAAACACTCGCGTTTGATCGAAAATTTGTCTATTAAATTTTTTAGCGAAAGTCGACTACCCCGTCCGTCCTATTGTTTCTTTAACGAACTTATGGCTGTAGATCACCTCATTCGGACCTAATTCACTTGCTTGCACGGTATCAATGCGGGGGCATTCATAGTTTTCAGGAAAACGCTCGCGTTTGATCGAAAATTTGTCTATTAAATTTTTTAGCGAAAGTCGACTACCCCGTCCGTCCTATTGTTTCTTTAACGAACTTATGGCTGTAGATCACCTCATTCGGACCTAATTCACTTGCTTGCACGGTATCAATGCGGGGGCATTCATAGTTTTCAGGAAAACGCTCGCGTTTGATCGAAAATTTGTCTATTAAATTTTTTAGAGAAAGTCGACTACCCCGTCCGTCCTATGGTTTCTTTAACGAACTTATGGCTGTAGATCACCTCATTCGGACCTAATTCACTTGCTTGCACGGTATCAATGCGGGGGCATTCATAGTTTTCAGGAAAACACTCGCGTTTGATCGAAAATTTGTCTATTAAATTTTTTAGCGAAAGTCGACTACCCCGTCCGTCCTATTGTTTCTTTAACGAACTTATGGCTGTAGATCACCTCATTCGGACCTAATTCACTTGCTTGCACGGTATCAATGCGGGGGCATTCATAGTTTTCAGGAAAACGCTCGCGTTTGACCGAAAATTTGTCTATTAAATTTTTTAGCGAAAGTCGACTACCCCGTCCGTCCTATGGTTTCTTTAACGAACTTATGGCTATAGATCACCTCATTCGGACCTAATTCACTTGCTTGCACGGTATCAATGCGGGGGCATTCATAGTTTTCAGTAAAACGCTCGCGTTTGATCGAAAATTTGTCTATTAAATTTTTTTTGCGAAAGTCGACTACCCCGTCCGTCCTATGGTTTCTTTAACGAACTTATGGCTGTAGATCACCTCATTCGGACCTAATTCACTTGCTTGCACGGTATCAATGCGGGGGCATTCATAGTTTTCAGTAAAACGCTCGCGTTTAATCGAAAATTTGTCTATTAAATTTTTTAGAGAAAGTCGACTACCCCGTCCGTCCTATCGTTTCTTTAACGAACTTATGGCTGTAGATCACCTCATTCGGACCTAATTCACTTGCTTGCACGGTATCAATGCGGGGGCATTCATAGTTTTCAGTAAAACACTCGCGTTTGATCGAAAATTTGTCTATTAAATTTTTTAGCGAAAGTCGACTACCCCGTCCGTCCTATTGTTTCTTTAACGAACTTATGGCTGTAGATCACCTCATTCGGACCTAATTCACTTGCTTGCACGGTATCAATGCGGGGGCATTCATAGTTTTCAGGAAAATACTCGCGTTTGACCGAAAATTTGTCTATTAAATTTTTTAGCGAAAGTCGACTACCCCGTCCGTCCTATTGTTTCTTTAAAGAAATTATGGCTGTAGATCACCTCATTCGGACCTAATTCACTTGCTTGCACGGTATCAATGCGGGGGCATTCATAGTTTTCAGGAAAACGCTCGCGTTTGATCGAAAATTTGTCTATTAAATTTTTTAGCGAAAGTCGACTACCCCGTCCGTCCTATGGTTTCTTTAACGAACTTATGGCTATAGATCACCTCATTCGGACCTAATTCACTTGCTTGCACGGTATCAATGCGGGGGCATTCATAGTTTTCAGGAAAACACTCGCGTTTGATCGAAAATTTGTCTATTAAATTTTTTAGCGAAAGTCGACTACCCCGTCCGTCCTAATGTTTCTTTAACGAACTTATGGCTGTAGATCACCTCATTCGGACCTAATTCACTTGCTTGCACGGTATCAATGCGGGGGCATTCATAGTTTTCAGGAAAACGCTCGCGTTTGATCGAAAATTTGTCTATTAAATTTTTTAGCGAAAGTCGACTACCCCGTCCGTCCTATTGTTTCTTTAACGAACTTATGGCTGTAGATCACCTCATTCGGACCTAATTCACTTGCTTGCACGGTATCAATGCGGGGGCATTCATAGTTTTCAGGAAAACACTCGCGTTTGATCGAAAATTTGTCTATTAAATTTTTTAGCGAAAGTCGACTACCCCGTCCGTCCTAATGTTTCTTTAACGAACTTATGGCTGTAGATCACCTCATTCGGACCTAATTCACTTGCTTGCACGGTATCAATGCGGGGGCATTCATAGTTTTCAGGAAAACACTCGCGTTTGATCGAAAATTTGTCTATTAAATTTTTTAGCGAAAGTCGACTACCCCGTCCGTCCTAATGTTTCTTTAACGAACTTATGGCTGTAGATCACCTCATTCGGACCTAATTCACTTGCTTGCACGGTATCAATGCGGGGGCATTCATAGTTTTCAGGAAAACGCTCGCGTTTGACCGAAAATTTGTCTATTAAATTTTTTAGCGAAAGTCGACTACCCCGTCCGTCCTATGGTTTCTTTAACGAACTTATGGCTATAGATCACCTCATTCGGACCTAATTCACTTGCTTGCACGGTATCAATGCGGGGGCATTCATAGTTTTCAGTAAAACGCTCGCGTTTGATCGAAAATTTGTCAATTAAATTTTTTTGCGAAAGTCGACTACCCCGTCCGTGCTATCGTTTCTTTAACGAACTTATGGCTGTAGATCACCTCATTCGGACCTAATTCACTTGCTTGCACGGTATCAATGCGAGGGCATTCATAGTTTTCAGTTAAACGCTCGCGTTTGATCGAAAATTTGTCTATTAAATTTTTTAGCGAAAGTCGACTACCCCGTTCGTGCTATCGTTTCTTTAACGAACTTATGGCTGTAGATCACCTCATTCGGACCTAATTCACTTGCTTGCACGGTATCAATGCGGGGGCAATCATAGTTTTCAGCAAAACACTCGCGTTTGATCGAAAATTTGTCTATTAAATTTTTTAGCGAAAGTCGACTACCCCATCCGTCCTATTGTTTCTTTAACGAACTTATGGCTGTAGATCACCTCATTCGGGCCTAATTCACTTGCTTGCACGGTATCAATGCGGGGGCATTCATTGTTTTCAGGAAAATACTCGCGTTTGACCGAAAATTTGTCTATTAAATTTTTTAGCGAAAGTCGACTACCCCGTCCGTCCTATTGTTTCTTTAAAGAAATTATGGCTGTAGATCACCTCATTCGGACCTAATTCACTTGCTTGCACGGTATCAATGCGGGGGCATTCATAGTTTTCAGGAAAACGCTCGCGTTTGATCGAAAATTTGTCTATTAAATTTTTTAGCGAAAGTCGACTACCCCGTCCGTCCTATGGTTTCTTTAACGAACTTATGGCTATAGATCACCTCATTCGGACCTAATTCACTTGCTTGCACGGTATCAATGCGGGGGCATTCATAGTTTTCAGGAAAACACTCGCGTTTGATCGAAAATTTGTCTATTAAATTTTTTAGCGAAAGTCGACTACCCCGTCCGTCCTAATGTTTCTTTAACGAACTTATGGCTATAGATCACCTCATTCGGACCTAATTCACTTGCTTGCACGGTATCAATGCGGGGGCATTCATAGTTTTCAGGAAAACGCTCGCGTTTGACCGAAAATTTGTCTATTAAATTTTTTAGCGAAAGTCGACTACCCCGTCCGTCCTATGGTTTCTTTAACGAACTTATGGCTATAGATCACCTCATTCGGACCTAATTCACTTGCTTGCACGGTATCAATGCGGGGGCATTCATAGTTTTCAGTAAAACACTCGCGTTTGATCGAAAATTTGTCTATTAAATTTTTTAGCGAAAGTCGACTACCCCGTCCGTCCTAATGTTTCTTTAACGAACTTATGGCTGTAGATCACCTCATTCGGACCTAATTCACTTGCTTGCACGGTATCAATGCGGGGGCATTCATAGTTTTCAGGAAAACACTCGCGTTTGATCGAAAATTTGTCTATTAAATTTTTTAGCGAAAGTCGACTACCCCGTCCGTCCTAATGTTTCTTTAACGAACTTATGGCTGTAGATCACCTCATTCGGACCTAATTCACTTGCTTGCACGGTATCAATGCGGGGGCATTCATAGTTTTCAGGAAAACGCTCGCGTTTGATCGAAAATTTGTCTATTAAATTTTTTTAGCGAAAGTCGACTACCCCGTCCGTCCTAATGTTTCTTTAACGAACTTATGGCTGTAGATCACCTCATTCGGACCTAATTCACTTGCTTGCACGGTATCAATGCGGGGGGCATTCATAGTTTTCAGGAAAACACTCGCGTTTGATCGAAAATTTGTCTATTAAATTTTTTAGCGAAAGTCGACTACCCCGTCCGTCCTAATGTTTCTTTAACGAACTTATGGCTGTAGATCACCTCATTCGGACCTAATTCACTTGCTTGCACGGTATCAATGCGGGGGCATTCATAGTTTTCAGGAAAACGCTCGCGTTTGATCGAAAATTTGTCTATTAAATTTTTTAGCGAAAGTCGACTACCCCGTCCGTCCTAATGTTTCTTTAACGAACTTATGGCTGTAGATCACCTCATTCGGACCTAATTCACTTGCTTGCACGGTATCAATGCGGGGGCATTCATAGTTTTCAGGAAAACACTCGCGTTTGATCGAAAATTTGTCTATTAAATTTTTTAGCGAAAGTCGACTACCCCGTCCGTCCTAATGTTTCTTTAACGAACTTATGGCTGTAGATCACCTCATTCGGACCTAATTCACTTGCTTGCACGGTATCAATGCGGGGGCATTCATAGTTTTCAGTAAAACACTCGCGTTTGATCGAAAATTTGTCTATTAAATTTTTTAGCGAAAGTCGACTACCCCGTCCGTCCTAATGTTTCTTTAACGAACTTATGGCTGTAGATCACCTCATTCGGACCTAATTCACTTGCTTGCACGGTATCAATGCGGGGGCATTCATAGTTTTCAGTAAAACACTCGCGTTTGATCGAAAATTTGTCTATTAAATTTTTTTAGCGAAAGTCGACTACCCCGTCCGTCCTATTGTTTCTTTAACGAACTTATGGCTGTAGATCACCTCATTCGGACCTAATTCACTTGCTTGCACGGTATCAATGCGGGGGCATTCATAGTTTTCAGGAAAACGCTCGCGTTTGATCGAAAATTTGTCTATTAAATTTTTTAGCGAAAGTCGACTACCCCGTCCGTCCTATGGTTTCTTTAACGAACTTATGGCTATAGATCACCTCATTCGGACCTAATTCACTTGCTTGCACGGTATCAATGCGGGGGCATTCATAGTTTTCAGGAAAACGCTCGCGTTTGATCGAAAATTTGTCTATTAAATTTTTTAGCGAAAGTCGACTACCCCGTCCGTCCTATGGTTTCTTTAACGAACTTATGGCTATAGATCACCTCATTCGGACCTAATTCACTTGCTTGCACGGTATCAATGCGGGGGCATTCATAGTTTTCAGGAAAACGCTCGCGTTTGATCGAAAATTTGTCTATTAAATTTTTTAGCGAAAGTCGACTACCCCGTCCGTCCTATTGTTTCTTTAACGAACTTATGGCTGTAGATCACCTCATTCGGACCTAATTCACTTGCTTGCACGGTATCAATGCGGGGGCATTCATAGTTTTCAGGAAAACGCTCGCGTTTGATCGAAAATTTGTCTATTAAATTTTTTAGCGAAAGTCGACTACCCCGTCCGTCCTATGGTTTCTTTAACGAACTTATGGCTATAGATCACCTCATTCGGACCTAATTCACTTGCTTGCACGGTATCAATGCGGGGGCATTCATAGTTTTCAGGAAAACGCTCGCGTTTGACCGAAAATTTGTCTTAAATTTTTTAGCGAAAGTCGACTACCCCGTCCGTCCTATGGTTTCTTTAACGAACTTATGGCTATAGATCACCTCATTCGGACCTAATTCACTTGCTTGCACGGTATCAATGCGGGGGCATTCATAGTTTTCAGTAAAACGCTCGCGTTTGATCGAAAATTTGTCTATTAAATTTTTTAGCGAAAGTCGACTACCCCGTCCGTCCTATTGTTTCTTTAACGAACTTATGGCTGTAGATCACCTCATTCGGACCTAATTCACTTGCTTGCACGGTATCAATGCGGGGGCATTCATAGTTTTCAGGAAAACGCTCGCGTTTGACCGAAAATTTGTCTTAAATTTTTTAGCGAAAGTCGACTACCCCGTCCGTCCTATGGTTTCTTTAACGAACTTATGGCTATAGATCACCTCATTCGGACCTAATTCACTTGCTTGCACGGTATCAATGCGGGGGCATTCATAGTTTTCAGGAAAACGCTCGCGTTTGATCGAAAATTTGTCTATTAAATTTTTTTAGCGAAAGTCGACTACCCCGTCCGTCCTATGGTTTCTTTAACGAACTTATGGCTGTAGATCACCTCATTCGGACCTAATTCACTTGCTTGCACGGTATCAATGCGGGGGCATTCATAGTTTTCAGGAAAACGCTCGCGTTTGACCGAAAATTTGTCTATTAAATTTTTTAGCGAAAGTCGACTACCCCGTCCGTCCTATGGTTTCTTTAACGAACTTATGGCTATAGATCACCTCATTCGGACCTAATTCACTTGCTTGCACGGTATCAATGCGGGGGCATTCATAGTTTTCAGTAAAACGCTCGCGTTTGATCGAAAATTTGTCTATTAAATTTTTTAGCGAAAGTCGACTACCCCGTCCGTCCTATTGTTTCTTTAACGAACTTATGGCTGTAGATCACCTCATTCGGACCTAATTCACTTGCTTGCACGGTATCAATGCGGGGGCATTCATAGTTTTCAGGAAAACGCTCGCGTTTGACCGAAAATTTGTCTATTAAATTTTTTAGCGAAAGTCGACTACCCCGTCCGTCCTATTGTTTCTTTAACGAACTTATGGCTGTAGATCACCTCATTCGGACCTAATTCACTTGCTTGCACGGTATCAATGCGGGGGCATTCATAGTTTTCAGGAAAACGCTCGCGTTTGATCGAAAATTTGTCTATTAAATTTTTTAGCGAAAGTCGACTACCCCGTCCGTCCTATGGTTTCTTTAACGAACTTATGGCTATAGATCACCTCATTCGGACCTAATTCACTTGCTTGCACGGTATCAATGCGGGGGCATTCATAGTTTTCAGGAAAACGCTCGCGTTTGACCGAAAATTTGTCTATTAAATTTTTTAGCGAAAGTCGACTACCCCGTCCGTCCTATGGTTTCTTTAACGAACTTATGGCTGTAGATCACCTCATTCGGACCTAATTCACTTGCTTGCACGGTATCAATGCGGGGGCATTCATAGTTTTCAGGAAAACGCTCGCGTTTGATCGAAAATTTGTCTATTAAATTTTTTAGAGAAAGTCGACTACCCCGTCCGTCCTATGGTTTCTTTAACGAACTTATGGCTATAGATCACCTCATTCGGACCTAATTCACTTGCTTGCACGGTATCAATGCGGGGGCATTCATAGTTTTCAGGAAAACACTCGCGTTTGATCGAAAATTTGTCTATTAAATTTTTTAGCGAAAGTCGACTACCCCGTCCGTCCTATGGTTTCTTTAACGAACTTATGGCTATAGATCACCTCATTCGGACCTAATTCACTTGCTTGCACGGTATCAATGCGGGGGCATTCATAGTTTTCAGGAAAACGCTCGCGTTTGACCGAAAATTTGTCTATTAAATTTTTTAGCGAAAGTCGACTACCCCGTCCGTCCTATGGTTTCTTTAACGAACTTATGGCTATAGATCACCTCATTCGGACCTAATTCACTTGCTTGCACGGTATCAATGCGGGGGCATTCATAGTTTTCAGGAAAACGCTCGCGTTTGACCGAAAATTTGTCTATTAAATTTTTTAGCGAAAGTCGACTACCCCGTCCGTCCTATGGTTTCTTTAACGAACTTATGGCTATAGATCACCTCATTCGGACCTAATTCACTTGCTTGCACGGTATCAATGCGGGGGCATTCATAGTTTTCAGGAAAACGCTCGCGTTTGATCGAAAATTTGTCTATTAAATTTTTTAGCGAAAGTCGACTACCCCGTCCGTCCTATTGTTTCTTTAACGAACTTATGGCTGTAGATCACCTCATTCGGACCTAATTCACTTGCTTGCACGGTATCAATGCGGGGGCATTCATAGTTTTCAGGAAAACGCTCGCGTTTGATCGAAAATTTGTCTATTAAATTTTTTAGCGAAAGTCGACTACCCCGTCCGTCCTAATGTTTCTTTAACGAACTTATGGCTGTAGATCACCTCATTCGGACCTAATTCACTTGCTTGCACGGTATCAATGCGGGGGCATTCATAGTTTTCAGGAAAACACTCGCGTTTGATCGAAAATTTGTCTATTAAATTTTTTAGCGAAAGTCGACTACCCCGTCCGTCCTAATGTTTCTTTAACGAACTTATGGCTGTAGATCACCTCATTCGGACCTAATTCACTTGCTTGCACGGTATCAATGCGGGGGCATTCATAGTTTTCAGGAAAACGCTCGCGTTTGACCGAAAATTTGTCTATTAAATTTTTTAGCGAAAGTCGACTACCCCGTCCGTCCTATGGTTTCTTTAACGAACTTATGGCTATAGATCACCTCATTCGGACCTAATTCACTTGCTTGCACGGTATCAATGCGGGGGCATTCATAGTTTTCAGTAAAACGCTCGCGTTTGATCGAAAATTTGTCTATTAAATTTTTTAGCGAAAGTCGACTACCCCGTCCGTCCTATGGTTTCTTTAACGAACTTATGGCTGTAGATCACCTCATTCGGACCTAATTCACTTGCTTGCACGGTATCAATGCGGGGGCATTCATAGTTTTCAGGAAAACGCTCGCGTTTGACCGAAAATTTGTCCATTAAATTTTTTAGCGAAAGTCGACTACCCCGTCCGTCCTATGGTTTCTTTAACGAACTTATGGCTGTAGATCACCTCATTCGGACCTAATTCACTTGCTTGCACGGTATCAATGCGGGGGCATTCATAGTTTTCAGTAAAACGCTCGCGTTTGATCGAAAATTTGTCTATTAAATTTTTTAGAGAAAGTCGACTACCCCGTCCGTCCTATCGTTTCTTTAACGAACTTATGGCTGTAGATCACCTCATTCGGACCTAATTCACTTGCTTGCACGGTATCAATGCGGGGGCATTCATAGTTTTCAGGAAAACACTCGCGTTTGATCGAAAATTTGTCTATTAAATTTTTTAGCGAAAGTCGACTACCCCGTCCGTCCTATTGTTTCTTTAACGAACTTATGGCTGTAGATCACCTCATTCGGGCCTAATTCACTTGCTTGCACGGTATCAATGCGGGGGCATTCATTGTTTTCAGGAAAATACTCGCGTTTGACCGAATATTTGTCTATTAAATTTTTTAGCGAAAGTCGACTACCCCGTCCGTCCTATGGTTTATTTAACGAACTTATGGCTATAGATCACCTCATTCGGACCTAATTCACTTGCTTGCACGGTATCAATGCGGGGGCATTCATAGTTTTCAGGAAAACGCTCGCGTTTGATCGAAAATTTGTCTATTAAATTTTTTAGCGAAAGTCGACTACCCCGTTCGTCCTATGGTTTCTTTAACGAACTTATGGCTGTAGATCACCTCATTCGGACCTAATTCACTTGCTTGCACGGTATCAATGCGGGGGCATTCATAGTTTTCAGTAAAACACTCGCGTTTGATCGAAAATTTGTCTATTAAATTTTTTAGAGAAAGTCGACTACCCCGTCCGTGCTAATGTTTCTTTAACGAACTAATGGCTGTAGATCACCTCATTCGGACCTAGTTCACTTGCTTGCACGGTATCAATGCGAGGGCATTCATAGTTTTCAGTTAAACGCTCGCGTTTAATCGAAAATTTGTCTATTAAATTTTTTAGAGGAAGTCGACTACCCCGTTCGTGCTATCGTTTCTTTAACGAACTTATGGCTGTAGATCACCTCATTCGGACCTAATTCACTTGCTTGCACGGTATCAATGCGAGGGCAGTCATAGTTTTCAGTAAAACACTCGCGTTTGATCGAAAATTTGTCTATTAAATTTTTTAGCGAAAGTCGACTACCCCATCCGTCCTATTGTTTCTTTAACGAACTTATGGCTGTAGATCACATCATTCGGGCCTAATTCACTTGCTTGCACGGTATCAATGCGGGGGCATTCATTGTTTTCAGGAAAATACTCGCGTTTGACCGAAAATTTGTCTATTAAATTTTTTAGCGAAAGTCGACTCCCCCGTCCGTCCTATTGTTTCTTTAAAGAAATTATGGCTGTAGATCACCTCATTCGGACCTAATTCACTTGCTTGCACGGTATCAATGCGGGGGCATTCATAGTTTACAGGAAAACGCTCGCGTTTGATCGAAAATTTGTTTATTAAATTTTTTAGCGAAAGTCGACTACCCCGTCCGTCCTATGGTTTATTTAACGAACTTATGGCTATAGATCACCTCATTCGGACCTAATTCACTTGCTTGCACGGTATCAATGCGGGGGCATTCATAGTTTTCAGGAAAATACTCGCGTTTGATCGAAAATTTGTCTATTAAATTTTTTAGCGAAAGTCGACTACCCCGTCCGTCCTATTGTTTCTTTAACGAACTTATGGCTGTAGATCACCTCATTCGGACCTAATTCACTTGCTTGCACGGTATCAATGCGGGGGCAATTCATAGTTTTCAGGAAAACACTCGCGTTTGATCGAAAATTTGTCTATTAAATTTTTTAGCGAAAGTCGACTACCCCGTCCGTCCTAATGTTTCTTTAACGAACTTATGGCTGTAGATCACCTCATTCGGACCTAATTCACTTGCTTGCACGGTATCAATGCGGGGGCATTCATAGTTTTCAGGAAAACGCTCGCGTTTGATCGAAAATTTGTCTATTAAATTTTTTTAGCGAAAGTCGACTACCCCGTCCGTCCTATGGTTTCTTTAACGAACTTATGGCTATAGATCACCTCATTCGGACCTAATTCACTTGCTTGCACGGTATCAATGCGGGGGCATTCATAGTTTTCAGTAAAACACTCGCGTTTGATCGAAAATTTGTCTATTAAATTTTTTAGCGAAAGTCGACTACCCCGTCCGTGCTAATGTTTCTTTAACGAACTTATGGCTGTAGATCACCTCATTCGGACCTAATTCACTTGCTTGCACGGTATCAATGCGGGGGCATTCATAGTTTTCAGGAAAACGCTCGCGTTTGACCGAAAATTTGTCTATTAAATTTTTTAGCGAAAGTCGACTACCCCGTCCGTCCTATGGTTTCTTTAACGAACTTATGGCTATAGATCACCTCATTCGGACCTAATTCACTTGCTTGCACGGTATCAATGCGGGGGCATTCATAGTTTTCAGTAAAACGCTCGCGTTTGATCGAAAATTTGTCTATTAAATTTTTTAGCGAAAGTCGACTACCCCGTCCGTCCTATGGTTTCTTTAACGAACTTATGGCTGTAGATCACCTCATTCGGACCTAATTCACTTGCTTGCACGGTATCAATGCGGGGGCATTCATAGTTTTCAGGAAAACGCTCGCGTTTGACCGAAAATTTGTCTATTAAATTTTTTAGCGAAAGTCGACTACCCCGTCCGTCCTATGGTTTCTTTAACGAACTTATGGCTATAGATCACCTCATTCGGACCTAATTCACTTGCTTGCACGGTATCAATGCGGGGGCATTCATAGTTTTCAGGAAAACACTCGCGTTTGATCGAAAATTTGTCTATTAAATTTTTTAGCGAAAGTCGACTACCCCGTCCGTCCTATGGTTTCTTTAACGAACTTATGGCTGTAGATCACCTCATTCGGACCTAATTCACTTGCTTGCACGGTATCAATGCGGGGGCATTCATAGTTTTCAGGAAAACACTCGCGTTTGATCGAAAATTTGTCTATTAAATTTTTTAGCGAAAGTCGACTACCCCGTCCGTCCTAATGTTTCTTTAACGAACTTATGGCTGTAGATCACCTCATTCGGACCTAATTCACTTGCTTGCACGGTATCAATGCGGGGGCATTCATAGTTTTCAGTAAAACGCTCGCGTTTGATCGAAAATTTGTCTATTAAATTTTTTTAGCGAAAGTCGACTACCCCGTCCGTCCTATCGTTTCTTTAACGAACTTATGGCTGTAGATCACCTCATTCGGACCTAATTCACTTGCTTGCACGGTATCAATGCGGGGGCATTCATAGTTTTCAGTAAAACGCTCGCGTTTGATCGAAAATTTGTCTATTAAATTTTTTAGCGAAAGTCGACTACCCCGTCCGTCCTATTGTTTCTTTAACGAACTTATGGCTGTAGATCACCTCATTCGGACCTAATTCACTTGCTTGCACGGTATCAATGCGGGGGCATTCATAGTTTTCAGGAAAACACTCGCGTTTGACCGAAAATTTGTCTATTAAATTTTTTAGCGAAAGTCGACTACCCCGTCCGTCCTATTGTTTCTTTAACGAACTTATGGCTGTAGATCACCTCATTCGGACCTAATTCACTTGCTTGCACGGTATCAATGCGGGGGCATTCATAGTTTTCAGGAAAACGCTCGCGTTTGATCGAAAATTTGTCTATTAAATTTTTTAGCGAAAGTCGACTACCCCGTCCGTCCTATGGTTTCTTTAACGAACTTATGGCTGTAGATCACCTCATTCGGACCTAATTCACTTGCTTGCACGGTATCAATGCGGGGGCATTCATAGTTTTCAGTAAAACACTCGCGTTTGATCGAAAATTTGTCTATTAAATTTTTTAGCGAAAGTCGACTACCCCGTCCGTCCTATTGTTTCTTTAACGAAATTATGGCTGTAGATCACCTCATTCGGACCTAATTCACTTGCTTGCACGGTATCAATGCGGGGGCATTCATAGTTTTCAGGAAAACGCTCGCGTTTGATCGAAAATTTGTCTATTAAATTTTTTAGCGAAAGTCGACTACCCCGTCCGTCCTATGGTTTCTTTAACGAACTTATGGCTATAGATCACCTCATTCGGACCTAATTCACTTGCTTGCACGGTATCAATGCGGGGGCATTCATAGTTTTCAGTAAAACACTCGCGTTTGATCGAAAATTTGTCTATTAAATTTTTTAGCGAAAGTCGACTACCCCGTCCGTCCTAATGTTTCTTTAACGAACTTATGGCTGTAGATCACCTCATTCGGACCTAATTCACTTGCTTGCACGGTATCAATGCGGGGGCATTCATAGTTTTCAGGAAAACACTCGCGTTTGACCGAAAATTTGTCTATTAAATTTTTTAGCGAAAGTCGACTACCCCGTCCGTCCTATTGTTTCTTTAACGAACTTATGGCTGTAGATCACCTCATTCGGACCTAATTCACTTGCTTGCACGGTATCAATGCGGGGGCATTCATAGTTTTCAGTAAAACGCTCGCGTTTGATCGAAAATTTGTCTATTAAATTTTTTAGCGAAAGTCGACTACCCCGTCCGTCCTATTGTTTCTTTAACGAACTTATGGCTATAGATCACCTCATTCGGACCTAATTCACTTGCTTGCACGGTATCAATGCGGGGGCATTCATAGTTTTCAGGAAAACGCTCGCGTTTGATCGAAAATTTGTCTATTAAATTTTTTAGCGAAAGTCGACTACCCCGTCCGTCCTATGGTTTCTTTAACGAACTTATGGCTATAGATCACCTCATTCGGACCTAATTCACTTGCTTGCACGGTATCAATGCGGGGGCATTCATAGTTTTCAGTAAAACACTCGCGTTTGATCGAAAATTTGTCTATTAAATTTTTTAGCGAAAGTCGACTACCCCGTCCGTCCTATTGTTTCTTTAACGAACTTATGGCTGTAGATCACCTCATTCGGACCTAATTCACTTGCTTGCACGGTATCAATGCGGGGGCATTCATAGTTTTCAGGAAAACACTCGCGTTTGATCGAAAATTTGTCTATTAAATTTTTTAGCGAAAGTCGACTACCCCGTCCGTCCTATTGTTTCTTTAACGAACTTATGGCTGTAGATCACCTCATTCGGACCTAATTCACTTGCTTGCACGGTATCAATGCGGGGGCATTCATAGTTTTCAGGAAAACGCTCGCGTTTGATCGAAAATTTGTCTATTAAATTTTTTAGCGAAAGTCGACTACCCCGTCCGTCCTATGGTTTCTTTAACGAACTTATGGCTATAGATCACCTCATTCGGACCTAATTCACTTGCTTGCACGGTATCAATGCGGGGGCATTCATAGTTTTCAGGAAAACGCTCGCGTTTGATCGAAAATTTGTCTATTAAATTTTTTTAGCGAAAGTCGACTACCCCGTCCGTCCTATGGTTTCTTTAACGAACTTATGGCTGTAGATCACCTCATTCGGACCTAATTCACTTGCTTGCACGGTATCAATGCGGGGGCATTCATAGTTTTCAGGAAAACGCTCGCGTTTGACCGAAAATTTGTCATTAAATTTTTTAGCGAAAGTCGACTACCCCGTCCGTCCTATGGTTTCTTTAACGAACTTATGGCTATAGATCACCTCATTCGGACCTAATTCACTTGCTTGCACGGTATCAATGCGAGGGCATTCATAGTTTTCAGTAAAACGCTCGCGTTTGATCGAAAATTTGTCAATTAAATTTTTTAGCGAAAGTCGACTACCCCGTCCGTCCTATTGTTTCTTTAACGAACTTATGGCTGTAGATCACCTCATTCGGACCTAATTCACTTGCTTGCACGGTATCAATGCGGGGGCATTCATAGTTTTCAGGAAAACGCTCGCGTTTGACCGAAAATTTGTCTTAAATTTTTTAGCGAAAGTCGACTACCCCGTCCGTCCTATGGTTTCTTTAACGAACTTATGGCTATAGATCACCTCATTCGGACCTAATTCACTTGCTTGCACGGTATCAATGCGGGGGCATTCATAGTTTTCAGTAAAACACTCGCGTTTGATCGAAAATTTGTCTATTAAATTTTTTAGAGAAAGTCGACTACCCCGTCCGTCCTATGGTTTCTTTAACGAACTTATGGCTATAGATCACCTCATTCGGACCTAATTCACTTGCTTGCACGGTATCAATGCGGGGGCATTCATAGTTTTCAGGAAAACACTCGCGTTTGACCGAAAATTTGTCTATTAAATTTTTTAGCGAAAGTCGACTACCCCGTCCGTCCTAATGTTTCTTTAACGAACTTATGGCTGTAGATCACCTCATTCGGACCTAATTCACTTGCTTGCACGGTATCAATGCGGGGGCATTCATAGTTTTCAGGAAAACGCTCGCGTTTGACCGAAAATTTGTCATTAAATTTTTTAGCGAAAGTCGACTACCCCGTCCGTCCTATGGTTTCTTTAACGAACTTATGGCTATAGATCACCTCATTCGGACCTAATTCACTTGCTTGCACGGTATCAATGCGGGGGCATTCATAGTTTTCAGTTAAACGCTCGCGTTTGATCGAAAATTTGTCAATTAAATTTTTTAGCGAAAGTCGACTACCCCGTCCGTCCTATGGTTTCTTTAACGAACTTATGGCTGTAGATCACCTCATTCGGACCTAATTCACTTGCTTGCACGGTATCAATGCGGGGGCATTCATAGTTTTCAGTTAAACGCTCGCGTTTGATCGAAAATTTGTCTATTAAATTTTTTAGAGAAAGTCGACTACCCCGTCCGTCCTATCGTTTCTTTAACGAACTTATGGCTGTAGATCACCTCATTCGGACCTAATTCACTTGCTTGCACGGTATCAATGCGGGGGCATTCATAGTTTTCAGCAAAACACTCGCGTTTGATCGAAAATTTGTCTATTAAATTTTTTAGCGAAAGTCGACTACCCCGTCCGTCCTATTGTTTCTTTAACGAACTTATGGCTGTAGATCACCTCATTCGGACCTAATTCACTTGCTTGCACGGTATCAATGCGGGGGCATTCATAGTTTTCAGGAAAATACTCGCGTTTGATCGAAAATTTGTCTATTAAATTTTTTTAGCGAAAGTCGACTACCCCGTCCGTCCTATTGTTTCTTTAACGAACTTATGGCTGTAGATCACCTCATTCGGACCTAATTCACTTGCTTGCACGGTATCAATGCGGGGGCATTCATAGTTTTCAGGAAAACGCTCGCGTTTGATCGAAAATTTGTCTATTAAATTTTTTAGCGAAAGTCGACTACCCCGTCCGTCCTATGGTTTCTTTAACGAACTTATGGCTATAGATCACCTCATTCGGACCTAATTCACTTGCTTGCACGGTATCAATGCGGGGGCATTCATAGTTTTCAGGAAAACGCTCGCGTTTGATCGAAAATTTGTCTATTAAATTTTTTAGCGAAAGTCGACTACCCCGTCCGTCCTATGGTTTCTTTAACGAACTTATGGCTATAGATCACCTCATTCGGACCTAATTCACTTGCTTGCACGGTATCAATGCGGGGGCATTCATAGTTTTCAGTAAAACGCTCGCGTTTGATCGAAAATTTGTCTATTAAATTTTTTAGCGAAAGTCGACTACCCCGTCCGTCCTATGGTTTCTTTAACGAACTTATGGCTATAGATCACCTCATTCGGACCTAATTCACTTGCTTGCACGGTATCAATGCGGGGGCATTCATAGTTTTCAGGAAAACACTCGCGTTTGACCGAAAATTTGTCTATTAAATTTTTTAGCGAAAGTCGACTACCCCGTCCGTCCTAATGTTTCTTTAACGAACTTATGGCTGTAGATCACCTCATTCGGACCTAATTCACTTGCTTGCACGGTATCAATGCGGGGGCATTCATAGTTTTCAGGAAAACGCTCGCGTTTGATCGAAAATTTGTCTATTAAATTTTTTAGCGAAAGTCGACTACCCCGTCCGTCCTATGGTTTCTTTAACGAACTTATGGCTATAGATCACCTCATTCGGACCTAATTCACTTGCTTGCACGGTATCAATGCGGGGGCATTCATAGTTTTCAGTAAAACGCTCGCGTTTGATCGAAAATTTGTCAATTAAATTTTTTAGCGAAAGTCGACTACCCCGTCCGTCCTATTGTTTCTTTAACGAACTTATGGCTGTAGATCACCTCATTCGGACCTAATTCACTTGCTTGCACGGTATCAATGCGGGGGCATTCATAGTTTTCAGTAAAACGCTCGCGTTTGATCGAAAATTTGTCTATTAAATTTTTTAGCGAAAGTCGACTACCCCGTCCGTCCTATTGTTTCTTTAACGAACTTATGGCTGTAGATCACCTCATTCGGACCTAATTCACTTGCTTGCACGGTATCAATGCGGGGGCATTCATAGTTTTCAGGAAAACGCTCGCGTTTGATCGAAAATTTGTCTATTAAATTTTTTAGCGAAAGTCGACTACCCCGTCCGTCCTAATGGTTTCTTTAACGAACTTATGGCTGTAGATCACCTCATTCGGACCTAATTCACTTGCTTGCACGGTATCAATGCGGGGGCATTCATAGTTTTCAGGAAAACACTCGCGTTTGATCGAAAATTTGTCTATTAAATTTTTTAGCGAAAGTCGACTACCCCGTCCGTCCTAATGTTTCTTTAACGAACTTATGGCTGTAGATCACCTCATTCGGACCTAATTCACTTGCTTGCACGGTATCAATGCGGGGGCATTCATAGTTTTCAGGAAAACACTCGCGTTTGATCGAAAATTTGTCTATTAAATTTTTTAGCGAAAGTCGACTACCCCGTCCGTCCTAATGTTTCTTTAACGAACTTATGGCTGTAGATCACCTCATTCGGACCTAATTCACTTGCTTGCACGGTATCAATGCGGGGGCATTCATAGTTTTCAGGAAAACGCTCGCGTTTGATCGAAAATTTGTCTATTAAATTTTTTAGCGAAAGTCGACTACCCCGTCCGTCCTATTGTTTCTTTAACGAACTTATGGCTGTAGATCACCTCATTCGGACCTAATTCACTTGCTTGCACGGTATCAATGCGGGGGCATTCATAGTTTTCAGGAAAACACTCGCGTTTGATCGAAAATTTGTCTATTAAATTTTTTAGCGAAAGTCGACTACCCCGTCCGTCCTATTGTTTCTTTAACGAACTTATGGCTGTAGATCACCTCATTCGGACCTAATTCACTTGCTTGCACGGTATCAATGCGGGGGCATTCATAGTTTTCAGTAAAACGCTCGCGTTTGATCGAAAATTTGTCTATTAAATTTTTTAGCGAAAGTCGACTACCCCGTCCGTCCTAATGTTTCTTTAACGAACTTATGGCTGTAGATCACCTCATTCGGACCTAATTCACTTGCTTGCACGGTATCAATGCGGGGGCATTCATAGTTTTCAGTAAAACACTCGCGTTTGATCGAAAATTTGTCTATTAAATTTTTTTAGCGAAAGTCGACTACCCCGTCCGTCCTATTGTTTCTTTAACGAACTTATGGCTGTAGATCACCTCATTCGGACCTAATTCACTTGCTTGCACGGTATCAATGCGGGGGCATTCATAGTTTTCAGGAAAACGCTCGCGTTTGACCGAAAATTTGTCTATTAAATTTTTTAGCGAAAGTCGACTACCCCGTCCGTCCTATTGTTTCTTTAACGAACTTATGGCTGTAGATCACCTCATTCGGACCTAATTCACTTGCTTGCACGGTATCAATGCGGGGGCATTCATAGTTTTCAGGAAAACGCTCGCGTTTGATCGAAAATTTGTCTATTAAATTTTTTAGCGAAAGTCGACTACCCCGTCCGTCCTATGGTTTCTTTAACGAACTTATGGCTATAGATCACCTCATTCGGACCTAATTCACTTGCTTGCACGGTATCAATGCGGGGGGCATTCATAGTTTTCAGGAAAACACTCGCGTTTGATCGAAAATTTGTCTATTAAATTTTTTAGCGAAAGTCGACTACCCCGTCCGTCCTATTGTTTCTTTAACGAACTTATGGCTGTAGATCACCTCATTCGGACCTAATTCACTTGCTTGCACGGTATCAATGCGGGGGCATTCATAGTTTTCAGGAAAACGCTCGCGTTTGATCGAAAATTTGTCTATTAAATTTTTTAGCGAAAGTCGACTACCCCGTCCGTCCTATTGTTTCTTTAACGAACTTATGGCTATAGATCACCTCATTCGGACCTAATTCACTTGCTTGCACGGTATCAATGCGGGGGCATTCATAGTTTTCAGGAAAACGCTCGCGTTTGACCGAAAATTTGTCTATTAAATTTTTTAGCGAAAGTCGACTACCCCGTCCGTCCTATGGTTTCTTTAACGAACTTATGGCTATAGATCACCTCATTCGGACCTAATTCACTTGCTTGCACGGTATCAATGCGGGGGCATTCATAGTTTTCAGGAAAACACTCGCGTTTGATCGAAAATTTGTCTATTAAATTTTTTAGCGAAAGTCGACTACCCCGTCCGTCCTAATGTTTCTTTAACGAACTTATGGCTGTAGATCACCTCATTCGGACCTAATTCACTTGCTTGCACGGTATCAATGCGGGGGCATTCATAGTTTTCAGGAAAACGCTCGCGTTTGACCGAAAATTTGTCTATTAAATTTTTTAGCGAAAGTCGACTACCCCGTCCGTCCTATGGTTTCTTTAACGAACTTATGGCTGTAGATCACCTCATTCGGACCTAATTCACTTGCTTGCACGGTATCAATGCGGGGGCATTCATAGTTTTCAGGAAAACACTCGCGTTTGATCGAAAATTTGTCTATTAAATTTTTTAGCGAAAGTCGACTACCCCGTCCGTCCTATGGTTTCTTTAACGAACTTATGGCTGTAGATCACCTCATTCGGACCTAATTCACTTGCTTGCACGGTATCAATGCGGGGGCATTCATAGTTTTCAGGAAAACACTCGCGTTTGATCGAAAATTTGTCTATTAAATTTTTTAGCGAAAGTCGACTACCCCGTCCGTCCTATGGTTTCTTTAACGAACTTATGGCTGTAGATCACCTCATTCGGACCTAATTCACTTGCTTGCACGGTATCAATGCGGGGGCATTCATAGTTTTCAGGAAAACACTCGCGTTTGATCGAAAATTTGTCTATTAAATTTTTTAGCGAAAGTCGACTACCCCGTCCGTCCTATGGTTTCTTTAACGAACTTATGGCTGTAGATCACCTCATTCGGACCTAATTCACTTGCTTGCACGGTATCAATGCGGGGGCATTCATAGTTTTCAGGAAAACGCTCGCGTTTGACCGAAAATTTGTCTATTAAATTTTTTAGCGAAAGTCGACTACCCCGTCCGTCCTATGGTTTCTTTAACGAACTTATGGCTATAGATCACCTCATTCGGACCTAATTCACTTGCTTGCACGGTATCAATGCGGGGGCATTCATAGTTTTCAGGAAAACACTCGCGTTTGATCGAAAATTTGTCTATTAAATTTTTTAGCGAAAGTCGACTACCCCGTCCGTCCTAATGTTTCTTTAACGAACTTATGGCTGTAGATCACCTCATTCGGACCTAATTCACTTGCTTGCACGGTATCAATGCGGGGGCATTCATAGTTTTCAGGAAAACGCTCGCGTTTGACCGAAAATTTGTCTATTAAATTTTTTAGCGAAAGTCGACTACCCCGTCCGTCCTATGGTTTCTTTAACGAACTTATGGCTATAGATCACCTCATTCGGACCTAATTCACTTGCTTGCACGGTATCAATGCGGGGGCATTCATAGTTTTCAGTAAAACACTCGCGTTTGATCGAAAATTTGTCTATTAAATTTTTTAGCGAAAGTCGACTACCCCGTCCGTCCTATGGTTTCTTTAACGAACTTATGGCTGTAGATCACCTCATTCGGACCTAATTCACTTGCTTGCACGGTATCAATGCGGGGGCATTCATAGTTTTCAGGAAAACGCTCGCGTTTGATCGAAAATTTGTCTATTAAATTTTTTAGCGAAAGTCGACTACCCCGTCCGTCCTATGGTTTCTTTAACGAACTTATGGCTGTAGATCACCTCATTCGGACCTAATTCACTTGCTTGCACGGTATCAATGCGGGGGCATTCATAGTTTTCAGGAAAACGCTCGCGTTTGATCGAAAATTTGTCTATTAAATTTTTTAGCGAAAGTCGACTACCCCGTCCGTCCTATGGTTTCTTTAACGAACTTATGGCTATAGATCACCTCATTCGGACCTAATTCACTTGCTTGCACGGTATCAATGCGGGGGCATTCATAGTTTTCAGTAAAACACTCGCGTTTGATCGAAAATTTGTCTATTAAATTTTTTAGCGAAAGTCGACTACCCCGTCCGTCCTATTGTTTCTTTAACGAACTTATGGCTGTAGATCACCTCATTCGGACCTAATTCACTTGCTTGCACGGTATCAATGCGGGGGCATTCATAGTTTTCAGGAAAACGCTCGCGTTTGACCGAAAATTTGTCTATTAAATTTTTTAGCGAAAGTCGACTACCCCGTCCGTCCTATTGTTTCTTTAACGAACTTATGGCTGTAGATCACCTCATTCGGACCTAATTCACTTGCTTGCACGGTATCAATGCGGGGGCATTCATAGTTTTCAGGAAAACGCTCGCGTTTGATCGAAAATTTGTCTATTAAATTTTTTAGCGAAAGTCGACTACCCCGTCCGTCCTATGGTTTCTTTAACGAACTTATGGCTATAGATCACCTCATTCGGACCTAATTCACTTGCTTGCACGGTATCAATGCGGGGGCATTCATAGTTTTCAGGAAAACACTCGCGTTTGATCGAAAATTTGTCTATTAAATTTTTTAGCGAAAGTCGACTACCCCGTCCGTCCTAATGTTTCTTTAACGAACTTATGGCTGTAGATCACCTCATTCGGACCTAATTCACTTGCTTGCACGGTATCAATGCGGGGGCATTCATAGTTTTCAGGAAAACGCTCGCGTTTGACCGAAAATTTGTCTATTAAATTTTTTAGCGAAAGTCGACTACCCCGTCCGTCCTATGGTTTCTTTAACGAACTTATGGCTATAGATCACCTCATTCGGACCTAATTCACTTGCTTGCACGGTATCAATGCGGGGGCATTCATAGTTTTCAGTAAAACACTCGCGTTTGATCGAAAATTTGTCTATTAAATTTTTTAGCGAAAGTCGACTACCCCGTCCGTCCTATGGTTTCTTTAACGAACTTATGGCTGTAGATCACCTCATTCGGACCTAATTCACTTGCTTGCACGGTATCAATGCGGGGGCATTCATAGTTTTCAGGAAAACGCTCGCGTTTGATCGAAAATTTGTCTATTAAATTTTTTAGCGAAAGTCGACTACCCCGTCCGTCCTATTGTTTCTTTAACGAACTTATGGCTGTAGATCACCTCATTCGGACCTAATTCACTTGCTTGCACGGTATCAATGCGGGGGCATTCATAGTTTTCAGGAAAACGCTCGCGTTTGATCGAAAATTTGTCTATTAAATTTTTTAGCGAAAGTCGACTACCCCGTCCGTCCTATGGTTTCTTTAACGAACTTATGGCTGTAGATCACCTCATTCGGACCTAATTCACTTGCTTGCACGGTATCAATGCGGGGGCATTCATAGTTTTCAGGAAAACACTCGCGTTTGATCGAAAATTTGTCTATTAAATTTTTTAGCGAAAGTCGACTACCCCGTCCGTCCTATTGTTTCTTTAACGAACTTATGGCTGTAGATCACCTCATTCGGACCTAATTCACTTGCTTGCACGGTATCAATGCGGGGGCATTCATAGTTTTCAGGAAAACGCTCGCGTTTGATCGAAAATTTGTCTATTAAATTTTTTAGCGAAAGTCGACTACCCCGTCCGTCCTATGGTTTCTTTAACGAACTTATGGCTGTAGATCACCTCATTCGGACCTAATTCACTTGCTTGCACGGTATCAATGCGGGGGCATTCATAGTTTTCAGGAAAACGCTCGCGTTTGACCGAAAATTTGTCTATTAAATTTTTTAGCGAAAGTCGACTACCCCGTCCGTCCTATGGTTTCTTTAACGAACTTATGGCTGTAGATCACCTCATTCGGACCTAATTCACTTGCTTGCACGGTATCAATGCGGGGGCATTCATAGTTTTCAGTAAAACACTCGCGTTTGATCGAAAATTTGTCTATTAAATTTTTTAGCGAAAGTCGACTACCCCGTCCGTCCTATGGTTTCTTTAACGAACTTATGGCTGTAGATCACCTCATTCGGACCTAATTCACTTGCTTGCACGGTATCAATGCGGGGGCATTCATAGTTTTCAGGAAAACACTCGCGTTTGATCGAAAATTTGTCTATTAAATTTTTTAGCGAAAGTCGACTACCCCGTCCGTCCTATGGTTTCTTTAACGAACTTATGGCTGTAGATCACCTCATTCGGACCTAATTCACTTGCTTGCACGGTATCAATGCGGGGGCATTCATAGTTTTCAGGAAAACGCTCGCGTTTGATCGAAAATTTGTCTATTAAATTTTTTAGCGAAAGTCGACTACCCCGTCCGTCCTATGGTTTCTTTAACGAACTTATGGCTATAGATCACCTCATTCGGACCTAATTCACTTGCTTGCACGGTATCAATGCGGGGGCATTCATAGTTTTCAGGAAAACGCTCGCGTTTGACCGAAAATTTGTCTATTAAATTTTTTAGCGAAAGTCGACTACCCCGTCCGTCCTATGGTTTCTTTAACGAACTTATGGCTATAGATCACCTCATTCGGACCTAATTCACTTGCTTGCACGGTATCAATGCGGGGGCATTCATAGTTTTCAGGAAAACGCTCGCGTTTGATCGAAAATTTGTCTATTAAATTTTTTAGCGAAAGTCGACTACCTCCGTCCGTCCTATGGTTTCTTTAACGAACTTATGGCTGTAGATCACCTCATTCGGACCTAATTCACTTGCTTGCACGGTATCAATGCGGGGGCATTCATAGTTTTCAGGAAAACGCTCGCGTTTGATCGAAAATTTGTCTATTAAATTTTTTAGCGAAAGTCGACTACCCCGTCCGTCCTATTGTTTCTTTAACGAACTTATGGCTGTAGATCACCTCATTCGGACCTAATTCACTTGCTTGCACGGTATCAATGCGGGGGCATTCATAGTTTTCAGGAAAACGCTCGCGTTTGATCGAAAATTTGTCTATTAAATTTTTTAGCGAAAGTCGACTACCCCGTCCGTCCTATTGTTTCTTTAACGAACTTATGGCTGTAGATCACCTCATTCGGACCTAATTCACTTGCTTGCACGGTATCAATGCGGGGGCATTCATAGTTTTCAGGAAAACGCTCGCGTTTGATCGAAAATTTGTCTATTAAATTTTTTAGCGAAAGTCGACTACCCCGTCCGTCCTATGGTTTCTTTAACGAACTTATGGCTATAGATCACCTCATTCGGACCTAATTCACTTGCTTGCACGGTATCAATGCGGGGGCATTCATAGTTTTCAGGAAAACGCTCGCGTTTGATCGAAAATTTGTCTATTAAATTTTTTAGCGAAAGTCGACTACCCCGTCCGTCCTATGGTTTCTTTAACGAACTTATGGCTGTAGATCACCTCATTCGGACCTAATTCACTTGCTTGCACGGTATCAATGCGGGGGCATTCATAGTTTTCAGTAAAACGCTCGCGTTTGATCGAAAATTTGTCTATTAAATTTTTTTAGCGAAAGTCGACTACCCCGTCCGTCCTATGGTTTCTTTAACGAACTTATGGCTGTAGATCACCTCATTCGGACCTAATTCACTTGCTTGCACGGTATCAATGCGGGGGCATTCATAGTTTTCAGGAAAACGCTCGCGTTTGATCGAAAATTTGTCTATTAAATTTTTTAGAGAAAGTCGACTACCCCGTCCGTCCTATCGTTTCTTTAACGAACTTATGGCTGTAGATCACCTCATTCGGACCTAATTCACTTGCTTGCACGGTATCAATGCGGGGGCATTCATAGTTTTCAGTAAAACACTCGCGTTTGATCGAAAATTTGTCTATTAAATTTTTTAGCGAAAGTCGACTACCCCGTCCGTCCTATTGTTTCTTTAACGAACTTATGGCTGTAGATCACCTCATTCGGACCTAATTCACTTGCTTGCACGGTATCAATGCGGGGGCATTCATAGTTTTCAGGAAAACACTCGCGTTTGACCGAAAATTTGTCTATTAAATTTTTTAGCGAAAGTCGACTACCCCGTCCGTCCTATGGTTTCTTTAACGAACTTATGGCTATAGATCACCTCATTCGGACCTAATTCACTTGCTTGCACGGTATCAATGCGGGGGCATTCATAGTTTTCAGGAAAACGCTCGCGTTTGATCGAAAATTTGTCTATTAAATTTTTTAGCGAAAGTCGACTACCCCGTCCGTCCTATGGTTTCTTTAACGAACTTATGGCTGTAGATCACCTCATTCGGACCTAATTCACTTGCTTGCACGGTATCAATGCGGGGGGCATTCATAGTTTTCAGTAAAACACTCGCGTTTGATCGAAAATTTGTCTATTAAATTTTTTAGCGAAAGTCGACTACCCCGTCCGTCCTAATGTTTCTTTAACGAACTTATGGCTGTAGATCACCTCATTCGGACCTAATTCACTTGCTTGCACGGTATCAATGCGGGGGCATTCATAGTTTTCAGGAAAACGCTCGCGTTTGATCGAAAATTTGTCTATTAAATTTTTTAGCGAAAGTCGACTACCCCGTCCGTCCTATTGTTTCTTTAACGAACTTATGGCTGTAGATCACCTCATTCGGACCTAATTCACTTGCTTGCACGGTATCAATGCGGGGGCATTCATAGTTTTCAGTAAAACACTCGCGTTTGATCGAAAATTTGTCTATTAAATTTTTTAGCGAAAGTCGACTACCCCGTCCGTCCTATTGTTTCTTTAACGAACTTATGGCTGTAGATCACCTCATTCGGACCTAATTCACTTGCTTGCACGGTATCAATGCGGGGGCATTCATAGTTTTCAGGAAAACGCTCGCGTTTGACCGAAAATTTGTCTATTAAATTTTTTAGCGAAAGTCGACTACCCCGTCCGTCCTATTGTTTCTTTAAAGAACTTATGGCTGTAGATCACCTCATTCGGACCTAATTCACTTGCTTGCACGGTATCAATGCGGGGGCATTCATAGTTTTCAGGAAAACGCTCGCGTTTGATCGAAAATTTGTTTATTAAATTTTTTAGCGAAAGTCGACTACCCCGTCCGTCCTATGGTTTCTTTAACGAACTTATGGCTATAGATCACCTCATTCGGACCTAATTCACTTGCTTGCACGGTATCAATGCGGGGGCATTCATAGTTTTCAGGAAAACACTCGCGTTTGATCGAAAATTTGTCTATTAAATTTTTTAGCGAAAGTCGACTACCCCGTCCGTCCTATTGTTTCTTTAACGAACTTATGGCTGTAGATCACCTCATTCGGACCTAATTCACTTGCTTGCACGGTATCAATGCGGGGGCATTCATAGTTTTCAGGAAAACACTCGCGTTTGACCGAAAATTTGTCTATTAAATTTTTTAGCGAAAGTCGACTACCCCGTCCGTCCTATGGTTTCTTTAACGAACTTATGGCTATAGATCACCTCATTCGGACCTAATTCACTTGCTTGCACGGTATCAATGCGGGGGCATTCATAGTTTTCAGGAAAACGCTCGCGTTTGATCGAAAATTTGTCTATTAAATTTTTTAGCGAAAGTCGACTACCCCGTCCGTCCTATGGTTTCTTTAACGAACTTATGGCTGTAGATCACCTCATTCGGACCTAATTCACTTGCTTGCACGGTATCAATGCGGGGGCATTCATAGTTTTCAGTAAAACACTCGCGTTTGATCGAAAATTTGTCTATTAAATTTTTTAGCGAAAGTCGACTACCCCGTCCGTCCTAATGTTTCTTTAACGAACTTATGGCTGTAGATCACCTCATTCGGACCTAATTCACTTGCTTGCACGGTATCAATGCGGGGGCATTCATAGTTTTCAGGAAAACGCTCGCGTTTGACCGAAAATTTGTCTATTAAATTTTTTAGCGAAAGTCGACTACCCCGTCCGTCCTATGGTTTCTTTAACGAACTTATGGCTATAGATCACCTCATTCGGACCTAATTCACTTGCTTGCACGGTATCAATGCGGGGGCATTCATAGTTTTCAGGAAAACGCTCGCGTTTGATCGAAAATTTGTCTATTAAATTTTTTTAGCGAAAGTCGACTACCCCGTCCGTCCTATTGTTTCTTTAACGAACTTATGGCTGTAGATCACCTCATTCGGACCTAATTCACTTGCTTGCACGGTATCAATGCGGGGGCATTCATAGTTTTCAGGAAAACGCTCGCGTTTGATCGAAAATTTGTCTATTAAATTTTTTAGCGAAAGTCGACTACCCCGTCCGTCCTATGGTTTCTTTAACGAACTTATGGCTGTAGATCACCTCATTCGGACCTAATTCACTTGCTTGCACGGTATCAATGCGGGGGCATTCATAGTTTTCAGTAAAACACTCGCGTTTGATCGAAAATTTGTCTATTAAATTTTTTAGCGAAAGTCGACTACCCCGTCCGTCCTATTGTTTCTTTAACGAACTTATGGCTGTAGATCACCTCATTCGGACCTAATTCACTTGCTTGCACGGTATCAATGCGGGGGCATTCATAGTTTTCAGGAAAACACTCGCGTTTGACCGAAAATTTGTCTATTAAATTTTTTAGCGAAAGTCGACTACCCCGTCCGTCCTATTGTTTCTTTAACGAACTTATGGCTGTAGATCACCTCATTCGGACCTAATTCACTTGCTTGCACGGTATCAATGCGGGGGCATTCATAGTTTTCAGGAAAACACTCGCGTTTGACCGAAAATTTGTCTATTAAATTTTTTAGCGAAAGTCGACTACCCCGTCCGTCCTATTGTTTCTTTAACGAACTTATGGCTGTAGATCACCTCATTCGGACCTAATTCACTTGCTTGCACGGTATCAATGCGGGGGCATTCATAGTTTTCAGTAAAACGCTCGCGTTTGATCGAAAATTTGTCTATTAAATTTTTTAGCGAAAGTCGACTACCCCGTCCGTCCTATTGTTTCTTTAACGAACTTATGGCTGTAGATCACCTCATTCGGACCTAATTCACTTGCTTGCACGGTATCAATGCGGGGGCATTCATAGTTTTCAGGAAAACACTCGCGTTTGACCGAAAATTTGTCTATTAAATTTTTTAGCGAAAGTCGACTACCCCGTCCGTCCTATGGTTTCTTTAACGAACTTATGGCTATAGATCACCTCATTCGGACCTAATTCACTTGCTTGCACGGTATCAATGCGGGGGCATTCATAGTTTTCAGGAAAACGCTCGCGTTTGATCGAAAATTTGTCTATTAAATTTTTTAGCGAAAGTCGACTACCCCGTCCGTCCTATGGTTTCTTTAACGAACTTATGGCTATAGATCACCTCATTCGGACCTAATTCACTTGCTTGCACGGTATCAATGCGGGGGCATTCATAGTTTTCAGTAAAACACTCGCGTTTGATCGAAAATTTGTCTATTAAATTTTTTAGCGAAAGTCGACTACCCCGTCCGTCCTAATGTTTCTTTAACGAACTTATGGCTGTAGATCACCTCATTCGGACCTAATTCACTTGCTTGCACGGTATCAATGCGGGGGCATTCATAGTTTTCAGGAAAACACTCGCGTTTGATCGAAAATTTGTCTATTAAATTTTTTAGCGAAAGTCGACTACCCCGTCCGTCCTATGGTTTCTTTAACGAACTTATGGCTATAGATCACCTCATTCGGACCTAATTCACTTGCTTGCACGGTATCAATGCGGGGGGCATTCATAGTTTTCAGTAAAACACTCGCGTTTGATCGAAAATTTGTCTATTAAATTTTTTAGCGAAAGTCGACTACCCCGTCCGTCCTAATGTTTCTTTAACGAACTTATGGCTGTAGATCACCTCATTCGGACCTAATTCACTTGCTTGCACGGTATCAATGCGGGGGCATTCATAGTTTTCAGGAAAACACTCGCGTTTGATCGAAAATTTGTCTATTAAATTTTTTAGCGAAAGTCGACTACCCCGTCCGTCCTATTGTTTCTTTAACGAACTTATGGCTGTAGATCACCTCATTCGGACCTAATTCACTTGCTTGCACGGTATCAATGCGGGGGCATTCATAGTTTTCAGTAAAACACTCGCGTTTGATCGAAAATTTGTCTATTAAATTTTTTAGCGAAAGTCGACTACCCCGTCCGTCCTAATGTTTCTTTAACGAACTTATGGCTGTAGATCACCTCATTCGGACCTAATTCACTTGCTTGCACGGTATCAATGCGGGGGCATTCATAGTTTTCAGGAAAACGCTCGCGTTTGACCGAAAATTTGTCTATTAAATTTTTTAGCGAAAGTCGACTACCCCGTCCGTCCTATGGTTTCTTTAACGAACTTATGGCTGTAGATCACCTCATTCGGACCTAATTCACTTGCTTGCACGGTATCAATGCGGGGGCATTCATAGTTTTCAGTAAAACACTCGCGTTTGATCGAAAATTTGTCTATTAAATTTTTTAGCGAAAGTCGACTACCCCGTCCGTCCTAATGTTTCTTTAACGAACTTATGGCTGTAGATCACCTCATTCGGACCTAATTCACTTGCTTGCACGGTATCAATGCGGGGGCATTCATAGTTTTCAGGAAAATACTCGCGTTTGACCGAAAATTTGTCTATTAAATTTTTTAGCGAAAGTCGACTACCCCGTCCGTCCTATTGTTTCTTTAACGAACTTATGGCTGTAGATCACCTCATTCGGACCTAATTCACTTGCTTGCACGGTATCAATGCGGGGGCATTCATAGTTTTCAGGAAAACGCTCGCGTTTGATCGAAAATTTGTCTATTAAATTTTTTAGCGAAAGTCGACTACCCCGTCCGTCCTATGGTTTCTTTAACGAACTTATGGCTATAGATCACCTCATTCGGACCTAATTCACTTGCTTGCACGGTATCAATGCGGGGGCATTCATAGTTTTCAGGAAAACGCTCGCGTTTGATCGAAAATTTGTCTATTAAATTTTTTAGCGAAAGTCGACTACCCCGTCCGTCCTATGGTTTCTTTAACGAACTTATGGCTGTAGATCACCTCATTCGGACCTAATTCACTTGCTTGCACGGTATCAATGCGGGGGCATTCATAGTTTTCAGGAAAACGCTCGCGTTTGACCGAAAATTTGTCTATTAAATTTTTTAGCGAAAGTCGACTACCCCGTCCGTCCTATGGTTTCTTTAACGAACTTATGGCTGTAGATCACCTCATTCGGACCTAATTCACTTGCTTGCACGGTATCAATGCGGGGGCATTCATAGTTTTCAGTAAAACGCTCGCGTTTGATCGAAAATTTGTCTATTAAATTTTTTAGCGAAAGTCGACTACCCCGTCCGTCCTATTGTTTCTTTAACGAACTTATGGCTGTAGATCACCTCATTCGGACCTAATTCACTTGCTTGCACGGTATCAATGCGGGGGCATTCATAGTTTTCAGGAAAACGCTCGCGTTTGACCGAAAATTTGTCATTAAATTTTTTAGCGAAAGTCGACTACCCCGTCCGTCCTATGGTTTCTTTAACGAACTTATGGCTATAGATCACCTCATTCGGACCTAATTCACTTGCTTGCACGGTATCAATGCGGGGGCATTCATAGTTTTCAGGAAAACACTCGCGTTTGACCGAAAATTTGTCTATTAAATTTTTTAGCGAAAGTCGACTACCCCGTCCGTCCTATGGTTTCTTTAACGAACTTATGGCTATAGATCACCTCATTCGGACCTAATTCACTTGCTTGCACGGTATCAATGCGGGGGCATTCATAGTTTTCAGGAAAACACTCGCGTTTGACCGAAAATTTGTCTATTAAATTTTTTAGCGAAAGTCGACTACCCCGTCCGTCCTAATGTTTCTTTAACGAACTTATGGCTGTAGATCACCTCATTCGGACCTAATTCACTTGCTTGCACGGTATCAATGCGGGGGCATTCATAGTTTTCAGGAAAACGCTCGCGTTTGACCGAAAATTTGTCTATTAAATTTTTTAGCGAAAGTCGACTACCCCGTCCGTCCTATGGTTTCTTTAACGAACTTATGGCTATAGATCACCTCATTCGGACCTAATTCACTTGCTTGCACGGTATCAATGCGGGGGCATTCATAGTTTTCAGTAAAACACTCGCGTTTGATCGAAAATTTGTCTATTAAATTTTTTTAGCGAAAGTCGACTACCCCGTCCGTGCTAATGTTTCTTTAACGAACTTATGGCTGTAGATCACCTCATTCGGACCTAATTCACTTGCTTGCACGGTATCAATGCGGGGGCATTCATAGTTTTCAGTAAAACGCTCGCGTTTAATCGAAAATTTGTCTATTAAATTTTTTAGAGAAAGTCGACTACCCCGTCCGTGCTATTGTTTCTTTAACGAACTTATGGCTGTAGATCACCTCATTCGGACCTAATTCACTTGCTTGCACGGTATCAATGCGGGGGCATTCATAGTTTTCAGTAAAACACTCGCGTTTGATCGAAAATTTGTCTATTAAATTTTTTAGCGAAAGTCGACTACCCCGTCCGTCCTATTGTTTCTTTAACGAACTTATGGCTGTAGATCACCTCATTCGGACCTAATTCACTTGCTTGCACGGTATCAATGCGGGGGCATTCATTGTTTTCAGGAAAATACTCGCGTTTGACCGAAAATTTGTCTATTAAATTTTTTAGCGAAAGTCGACTACCCCGTCCGTCCTATTGTTTCTTTAACGAACTTATGGCTGTAGATCACCTCATTCGGACCTAATTCACTTGCTTGCACGGTATCAATGCGGGGGCATTCATAGTTTTCAGGAAAACGCTCGCGTTTGATCGAAAATTTGTCTATTAAATTTTTTTAGCGAAAGTCGACTACCCCGTCCGTCCTATTGTTTCTTTAACGAACTTATGGCTGTAGATCACCTCATTCGGACCTAATTCACTTGCTTGCACGGTATCAATGCGGGGGCATTCATAGTTTTCAGGAAAACGCTCGCGTTTGACCGAAAATTTGTCTATTAAATTTTTTAGCGAAAGTCGACTACCCCGTCCGTCCTATGGTTTCTTTAACGAACTTATGGCTATAGATCACCTCATTCGGACCTAATTCACTTGCTTGCACGGTATCAATGCGGGGGCATTCATAGTTTTCAGTAAAACACTCGCGTTTGATCGAAAATTTGTCTATTAAATTTTTTAGCGAAAGTCGACTACCCCGTCCGTCCTATTGTTTCTTTAACGAACTTATGGCTGTAGATCACCTCATTCGGACCTAATTCACTTGCTTGCACGGTATCAATGCGGGGGCATTCATAGTTTTCAGGAAAACACTCGCGTTTGACCGAAAATTTGTCTATTAAATTTTTTAGCGAAAGTCGACTACCCCGTCCGTCCTAATGGTTTCTTTAACGAACTTATGGCTGTAGATCACCTCATTCGGACCTAATTCACTTGCTTGCACGGTATCAATGCGGGGGCATTCATAGTTTTCAGGAAAACGCTCGCGTTTGACCGAAAATTTGTCTATTAAATTTTTTTAGCGAAAGTCGACTACCCCGTCCGTCCTATGGTTTCTTTAACGAACTTATGGCTATAGATCACCTCATTCGGACCTAATTCACTTGCTTGCACGGTATCAATGCGGGGGCATTCATAGTTTTCAGGAAAACGCTCGCGTTTGATCGAAAATTTGTCTATTAAATTTTTTAGCGAAAGTCGACTACCCCGTCCGTCCTATGGTTTCTTTAACGAACTTATGGCTGTAGATCACCTCATTCGGACCTAATTCACTTGCTTGCACGGTATCAATGCGGGGGCATTCATAGTTTTCAGTAAAACGCTCGCGTTTGATCGAAAATTTGTCTATTAAATTTTTTAGCGAAAGTCGACTACCCCGTCCGTCCTATCGTTTCTTTAACGAACTTATGGCTGTAGATCACCTCATTCGGACCTAATTCACTTGCTTGCACGGTATCAATGCGGGGGCATTCATAGTTTTCAGGAAAACACTCGCGTTTGATCGAAAATTTGTCTATTAAATTTTTTTAGCGAAAGTCGACTACCCCGTCCGTCCTATTGTTTCTTTAACGAACTTATGGCTGTAGATCACCTCATTCGGACCTAATTCACTTGCTTGCACGGTATCAATGCGGGGGCATTCATTGTTTTCAGGAAAATACTCGCGTTTGACCGAAAATTTGTCTATTAAATTTTTTAGCGAAAGTCGACTACCCCGTCCGTCCTATTGTTTCTTTAACGAACTTATGGCTGTAGATCACCTCATTCGGACCTAATTCACTTGCTTGCACGGTATCAATGCGGGGGCATTCATAGTTTTCAGGAAAACGCTCGCGTTTGATCGAAAATTTGTCTATTAAATTTTTTAGCGAAAGTCGACTACCCCGTCCGTCCTATGGTTTCTTTAACGAACTTATGGCTGTAGATCACCTCATTCGGACCTAATTCACTTGCTTGCACGGTATCAATGCGGGGGCATTCATAGTTTTCAGGAAAACGCTCGCGTTTGATCGAAAATTTGTCTATTAAATTTTTTAGCGAAAGTCGACTACCCCGTCCGTCCTAATGTTTCTTTAACGAACTTATGGCTGTAGATCACCTCATTCGGACCTAATTCACTTGCTTGCACGGTATCAATGCGGGGGCATTCATAGTTTTCAGGAAAACGCTCGCGTTTGACCGAAAATTTGTCTATTAAATTTTTTAGCGAAAGTCGACTACCCCGTCCGTCCTATGGTTTCTTTAACGAACTTATGGCTATAGATCACCTCATTCGGACCTAATTCACTTGCTTGCACGGTATCAATGCGGGGGCATTCATAGTTTTCAGTAAAACACTCGCGTTTGATCGAAAATTTGTCTATTAAATTTTTTAGCGAAAGTCGACTACCCCGTCCGTCCTATTGTTTCTTTAACGAACTTATGGCTGTAGATCACCTCATTCGGACCTAATTCACTTGCTTGCACGGTATCAATGCGGGGGCATTCATAGTTTTCAGGAAAACGCTCGCGTTTGATCGAAAATTTGTCTATTAAATTTTTTAGCGAAAGTCGACTACCCCGTCCGTCCTATGGTTTCTTTAACGAACTTATGGCTGTAGATCACCTCATTCGGACCTAATTCACTTGCTTGCACGGTATCAATGCGGGGGCATTCATAGTTTTCAGGAAAACGCTCGCGTTTGACCGAAAATTTGTCTATTAAATTTTTTAGCGAAAGTCGACTACCCCGTCCGTCCTATGGTTTCTTTAACGAACTTATGGCTATAGATCACCTCATTCGGACCTAATTCACTTGCTTGCACGGTATCAATGCGGGGGCATTCATAGTTTTCAGGAAAACACTCGCGTTTGATCGAAAATTTGTCTATTAAATTTTTTAGCGAAAGTCGACTACCCCGTCCGTCCTAATGTTTCTTTAACGAACTTATGGCTGTAGATCACCTCATTCGGACCTAATTCACTTGCTTGCACGGTATCAATGCGGGGGCATTCATAGTTTTCAGGAAAACGCTCGCGTTTGACCGAAAATTTGTCTATTAAATTTTTTAGCGAAAGTCGACTACCCCGTCCGTCCTATGGTTTCTTTAACGAACTTATGGCTATAGATCACCTCATTCGGACCTAATTCACTTGCTTGCACGGTATCAATGCGGGGGCATTCATAGTTTTCAGGAAAACGCTCGCGTTTGATCGAAAATTTGTCTATTAAATTTTTTAGCGAAAGTCGACTACCCCGTCCGTCCTAATGGTTTCTTTAACGAACTTATGGCTGTAGATCACCTCATTCGGACCTAATTCACTTGCTTGCACGGTATCAATGCGGGGGCATTCATAGTTTTCAGGAAAACGCTCGCGTTTGATCGAAAATTTGTCTATTAAATTTTTTAGCGAAAGTCGACTACCCCGTCCGTCCTATTGTTTCTTTAACGAACTTATGGCTGTAGATCACCTCATTCGGACCTAATTCACTTGCTTGCACGGTATCAATGCGGGGGCATTCATAGTTTTCAGTAAAACACTCGCGTTTGATCGAAAATTTGTCTATTAAATTTTTTAGCGAAAGTCGACTACCCCGTCCGTCCTATTGTTTCTTTAACGAACTTATGGCTGTAGATCACCTCATTCGGACCTAATTCACTTGCTTGCACGGTATCAATGCGGGGGCATTCATAGTTTTCAGGAAAACACTCGCGTTTGACCGAAAATTTGTCTATTAAATTTTTTAGCGAAAGTCGACTACCCCGTCCGTCCTATGGTTTCTTTAACGAACTTATGGCTATAGATCACCTCATTCGGACCTAATTCACTTGCTTGCACGGTATCAATGCGGGGGGCATTCATAGTTTTCAGGAAAACGCTCGCGTTTGATCGAAAATTTGTCTATTAAATTTTTTAGCGAAAGTCGACTACCCCGTCCGTCCTATGGTTTCTTTAACGAACTTATGGCTATAGATCACCTCATTCGGACCTAATTCACTTGCTTGCACGGTATCAATGCGGGGGCATTCATAGTTTTCAGTAAAACACTCGCGTTTGATCGAAAATTTGTCTATTAAATTTTTTAGCGAAAGTCGACTACCCCGTCCGTCCTAATGTTTCTTTAACGAACTTATGGCTGTAGATCACCTCATTCGGACCTAATTCACTTGCTTGCACGGTATCAATGCGGGGGCATTCATAGTTTTCAGGAAAACGCTCGCGTTTGATCGAAAATTTGTCTATTAAATTTTTTAGCGAAAGTCGACTACCCCGTCCGTCCTAATGTTTCTTTAACGAACTTATGGCTGTAGATCACCTCATTCGGACCTAATTCACTTGCTTGCACGGTATCAATGCGGGGGCATTCATAGTTTTCAGGAAAACACTCGCGTTTGATCGAAAATTTGTCTATTAAATTTTTTAGCGAAAGTCGACTACCCCGTCCGTCCTAATGTTTCTTTAACGAACTTATGGCTGTAGATCACCTCATTCGGACCTAATTCACTTGCTTGCACGGTATCAATGCGGGGGCATTCATAGTTTTCAGGAAAACACTCGCGTTTGATCGAAAATTTGTCTATTAAATTTTTTAGCGAAAGTCGACTACCCCGTCCGTCCTAATGTTTCTTTAACGAACTTATGGCTGTAGATCACCTCATTCGGACCTAATTCACTTGCTTGCACGGTATCAATGCGGGGGCATTCATAGTTTTCAGGAAAACACTCGCGTTTGATCGAAAATTTGTCTATTAAATTTTTTAGCGAAAGTCGACTACCCCGTCCGTCCTATTGTTTCTTTAACGAACTTATGGCTGTAGATCACCTCATTCGGACCTAATTCACTTGCTTGCACGGTATCAATGCGGGGGCATTCATAGTTTTCAGGAAAACGCTCGCGTTTGATCGAAAATTTGTCTATTAAATTTTTTAGCGAAAGTCGACTACCCCGTCCGTCCTATGGTTTCTTTAACGAACTTATGGCTATAGATCACCTCATTCGGACCTAATTCACTTGCTTGCACGGTATCAATGCGGGGGCATTCATAGTTTTCAGGAAAACACTCGCGTTTGATCGAAAATTTGTCTATTAAATTTTTTAGCGAAAGTCGACTACCCCGTCCGTCCTATGGTTTCTTTAACGAACTTATGGCTATAGATCACCTCATTCGGACCTAATTCACTTGCTTGCACGGTATCAATGCGGGGGCATTCATAGTTTTCAGGAAAACACTCGCGTTTGATCGAAAATTTGTCTATTAAATTTTTTAGCGAAAGTCGACTACCCCGTCCGTCCTATGTTTCTTTAACGAACTTATGGCTGTAGATCACCTCATTCGGACCTAATTCACTTGCTTGCACGGTATCAATGCGGGGGCATTCATAGTTTTCAGGAAAACGCTCGCGTTTGATCGAAAATTTGTCTATTAAATTTTTTAGCGAAAGTCGACTACCCCGTCCGTCCTATGGTTTCTTTAACGAACTTATGGCTGTAGATCACCTCATTCGGACCTAATTCACTTGCTTGCACGGTATCAATGCGGGGGCATTCATAGTTTTCAGGAAAACGCTCGCGTTTGATCGAAAATTTGTCTATTAAATTTTTTAGCGAAAGTCGACTACCCCGTCCGTCCTATGGTTTCTTTAACGAACTTATGGCTGTAGATCACCTCATTCGGACCTAATTCACTTGCTTGCACGGTATCAATGCGGGGGCATTCATAGTTTTCAGGAAAACGCTCGCGTTTGATCGAAAATTTGTCTATTAAATTTTTTAGCGAAAGTCGACTACCCCGTCCGTCCTATTGTTTCTTTAACGAACTTATGGCTGTAGATCACCTCATTCGGACCTAATTCACTTGCTTGCACGGTATCAATGCGGGGGCATTCATAGTTTTCAGGAAAACGCTCGCGTTTGACCGAAAATTTGTCTATTAAATTTTTTAGCGAAAGTCGACTACCCCGTCCGTCCTATGGTTTCTTTAACGAACTTATGGCTATAGATCACCTCATTCGGACCTAATTCACTTGCTTGCACGGTATCAATGCGGGGGCATTCATAGTTTTCAGGAAAACGCTCGCGTTTGATCGAAAATTTGTCTATTAAATTTTTTAGCGAAAGTCGACTACCCCGTCCGTCCTATGGTTTCTTTAACGAACTTATGGCTATAGATCACCTCATTCGGACCTAATTCACTTGCTTGCACGGTATCAATGCGGGGGCATTCATAGTTTTCAGGAAAACACTCGCGTTTGATCGAAAATTTGTCTATTAAATTTTTTAGCGAAAGTCGACTACCCCGTCCGTCCTAATGGTTTCTTTAACGAACTTATGGCTGTAGATCACCTCATTCGGACCTAATTCACTTGCTTGCACGGTATCAATGCGGGGGCATTCATAGTTTTCAGTAAAACACTCGCGTTTGATCGAAAATTTGTCTATTAAATTTTTTAGCGAAAGTCGACTACCCCGTCCGTCCTATTGTTTCTTTAACGAACTTATGGCTGTAGATCACCTCATTCGGACCTAATTCACTTGCTTGCACGGTATCAATGCGGGGGCATTCATAGTTTTCAGGAAAACGCTCGCGTTTGACCGAAAATTTGTCTATTAAATTTTTTAGCGAAAGTCGACTACCCCGTCCGTCCTATGGTTTCTTTAACGAACTTATGGCTGTAGATCACCTCATTCGGACCTAATTCACTTGCTTGCACGGTATCAATGCGGGGGCATTCATAGTTTTCAGGAAAACACTCGCGTTTGATCGAAAATTTGTCTATTAAATTTTTTAGCGAAAGTCGACTACCCCGTCCGTCCTATGGTTTCTTTAACGAACTTATGGCTGTAGATCACCTCATTCGGACCTAATTCACTTGCTTGCACGGTATCAATGCGGGGGCATTCATAGTTTTCAGGAAAACGCTCGCGTTTGATCGAAAATTTGTCTATTAAATTTTTTAGCGAAAGTCGACTACCCCGTCCGTCCTATGGTTTCTTTAACGAACTTATGGCTGTAGATCACCTCATTCGGACCTAATTCACTTGCTTGCACGGTATCAATGCGGGGGCATTCATAGTTTTCAGGAAAACGCTCGCGTTTGATCGAAAATTTGTCTATTAAATTTTTTAGCGAAAGTCGACTACCCCGTCCGTCCTATGGTTTCTTTAACGAACTTATGGCTATAGATCACCTCATTCGGACCTAATTCACTTGCTTGCACGGTATCAATGCGGGGGCATTCATAGTTTTCAGGAAAACGCTCGCGTTTGATCGAAAATTTGTCTATTAAATTTTTTAGCGAAAGTCGACTACCCCGTCCGTCCTATTGGTTTCTTTAACGAACTTATGGCTGTAGATCACCTCATTCGGACCTAATTCACTTGCTTGCACGGTATCAATGCGGGGGCATTCATAGTTTTCAGGAAAACGCTCGCGTTTGACCGAAAATTTGTCTATTAAATTTTTTAGCGAAAGTCGACTACCCCGTCCGTCCTATGGTTTCTTTAACGAACTTATGGCTATAGATCACCTCATTCGGACCTAATTCACTTGCTTGCACGGTATCAATGCGGGGGCATTCATAGTTTTCAGGAAAACGCTCGCGTTTGATCGAAAATTTGTCTATTAAATTTTTTAGCGAAAGTCGACTACCCCGTCCGTCCTATGGTTTCTTTAACGAACTTATGGCTGTAGATCACCTCATTCGGACCTAATTCACTTGCTTGCACGGTATCAATGCGGGGGCATTCATAGTTTTCAGGAAAACGCTCGCGTTTGACCGAAAATTTGTCTATTAAATTTTTTAGCGAAAGTCGACTACCCCGTCCGTCCTATGGTTTCTTTAACGAACTTATGGCTATAGATCACCTCATTCGGACCTAATTCACTTGCTTGCACGGTATCAATGCGGGGGCATTCATAGTTTTCAGGAAAACGCTCGCGTTTGATCGAAAATTTGTCTATTAAATTTTTTAGCGAAAGTCGACTACCCCGTCCGTCCTATGGTTTCTTTAACGAACTTATGGCTGTAGATCACCTCATTCGGACCTAATTCACTTGCTTGCACGGTATCAATGCGGGGGCATTCATAGTTTTCAGGAAAACGCTCGCGTTTGACCGAAAATTTGTCTATTAAATTTTTTAGCGAAAGTCGACTACCCCGTCCGTCCTATTGTTTCTTTAACGAACTTATGGCTGTAGATCACCTCATTCGGACCTAATTCACTTGCTTGCACGGTATCAATGCGGGGGCATTCATAGTTTTCAGGAAAACGCTCGCGTTTGATCGAAAATTTGTCTATTAAATTTTTTAGCGAAAGTCGACTACCCCGTCCGTCCTATGGTTTCTTTAACGAACTTATGGCTATAGATCACCTCATTCGGACCTAATTCACTTGCTTGCACGGTATCAATGCGGGGGCATTCATAGTTTTCAGGAAAACACTCGCGTTTGATCGAAAATTTGTCTATTAAATTTTTTAGCGAAAGTCGACTACCCCGTCCGTCCTAATGTTTCTTTAACGAACTTATGGCTGTAGATCACCTCATTCGGACCTAATTCACTTGCTTGCACGGTATCAATGCGGGGGCATTCATAGTTTTCAGGAAAACGCTCGCGTTTGATCGAAAATTTGTCTATTAAATTTTTTAGCGAAAGTCGACTACCCCGTCCGTCCTAATGTTTCTTTAACGAACTTATGGCTGTAGATCACCTCATTCGGACCTAATTCACTTGCTTGCACGGTATCAATGCGGGGGCATTCATAGTTTTCAGGAAAACGCTCGCGTTTGATCGAAAATTTGTCTATTAAATTTTTTAGCGAAAGTCGACTACCCCGTCCGTCCTAATGTTTCTTTAACGAACTTATGGCTGTAGATCACCTCATTCGGACCTAATTCACTTGCTTGCACGGTATCAATGCGGGGGCATTCATAGTTTTCAGGAAAACACTCGCGTTTGATCGAAAATTTGTCTATTAAATTTTTTAGCGAAAGTCGACTACCCCGTCCGTCCTAATGTTTCTTTAACGAACTTATGGCTGTAGATCACCTCATTCGGACCTAATTCACTTGCTTGCACGGTATCAATGCGGGGGCATTCATAGTTTTCAGTAAAACACTCGCGTTTGATCGAAAATTTGTCTATTAAATTTTTTAGCGAAAGTCGACTACCCCGTCCGTCCTAATGTTTCTTTAACGAACTTATGGCTGTAGATCACCTCATTCGGACCTAATTCACTTGCTTGCACGGTATCAATGCGGGGGCATTCATAGTTTTCAGGAAAACACTCGCGTTTGATCGAAAATTTGTCTATTAAATTTTTTAGCGAAAGTCGACTACCCCGTCCGTCCTATTGTTTCTTTAACGAACTTATGGCTGTAGATCACCTCATTCGGACCTAATTCACTTGCTTGCACGGTATCAATGCGGGGGCATTCATAGTTTTCAGGAAAACGCTCGCGTTTGATCGAAAATTTGTCTATTAAATTTTTTAGCGAAAGTCGACTACCCCGTCCGTCCTATGGTTTCTTTAACGAACTTATGGCTATAGATCACCTCATTCGGACCTAATTCACTTGCTTGCACGGTATCAATGCGGGGGCATTCATAGTTTTCAGGAAAACGCTCGCGTTTGATCGAAAATTTGTCTATTAAATTTTTTAGCGAAAGTCGACTACCCCGTCCGTCCTATGGTTTCTTTAACGAACTTATGGCTGTAGATCACCTCATTCGGACCTAATTCACTTGCTTGCACGGTATCAATGCGGGGGCATTCATAGTTTTCAGGAAAACACTCGCGTTTGATCGAAAATTTGTCTATTAAATTTTTTAGCGAAAGTCGACTACCCCGTCCGTCCTAATGTTTCTTTAACGAACTTATGGCTGTAGATCACCTCATTCGGACCTAATTCACTTGCTTGCACGGTATCAATGCGGGGGCATTCATAGTTTTCAGGAAAACGCTCGCGTTTGATCGAAAATTTGTCTATTAAATTTTTTAGCGAAAGTCGACTACCCCGTCCGTCCTATGGTTTCTTTAACGAACTTATGGCTGTAGATCACCTCATTCGGACCTAATTCACTTGCTTGCACGGTATCAATGCGGGGGCATTCATAGTTTTCAGGAAAACGCTCGCGTTTGATCGAAAATTTGTCTATTAAATTTTTTAGCGAAAGTCGACTACCCCGTCCGTCCTATGGTTTCTTTAACGAACTTATGGCTATAGATCACCTCATTCGGACCTAATTCACTTGCTTGCACGGTATCAATGCGGGGGCATTCATAGTTTTCAGGAAAACGCTCGCGTTTGATCGAAAATTTGTCTATTAAATTTTTTAGCGAAAGTCGACTACCCCGTCCGTCCTATGGTTTCTTTAACGAACTTATGGCTGTAGATCACCTCATTCGGACCTAATTCACTTGCTTGCACGGTATCAATGCGGGGGCATTCATAGTTTTCAGGAAAACGCTCGCGTTTGACCGAAAATTTGTCTATTAAATTTTTTAGCGAAAGTCGACTACCCCGTCCGTCCTATGGTTTCTTTAACGAACTTATGGCTGTAGATCACCTCATTCGGACCTAATTCACTTGCTTGCACGGTATCAATGCGGGGGCATTCATAGTTTTCAGGAAAACACTCGCGTTTGATCGAAAATTTGTCTATTAAATTTTTTAGCGAAAGTCGACTACCCCGTCCGTCCTAATGTTTCTTTAACGAACTTATGGCTGTAGATCACCTCATTCGGACCTAATTCACTTGCTTGCACGGTATCAATGCGGGGGCATTCATAGTTTTCAGGAAAACGCTCGCGTTTGACCGAAAATTTGTCTATTAAATTTTTTAGCGAAAGTCGACTACCCCGTCCGTCCTATGGTTTCTTTAACGAACTTATGGCTATAGATCACCTCATTCGGACCTAATTCACTTGCTTGCACGGTATCAATGCGGGGGCATTCATAGTTTTCAGGAAAACACTCGCGTTTGATCGAAAATTTGTCTATTAAATTTTTTAGCGAAAGTCGACTACCCCGTCCGTCCTATTGTTTCTTTAACGAACTTATGGCTGTAGATCACCTCATTCGGACCTAATTCACTTGCTTGCACGGTATCAATGCGGGGGCATTCATAGTTTTCAGGAAAACGCTCGCGTTTGACCGAAAATTTGTCTATTAAATTTTTTAGCGAAAGTCGACTACCCCGTCCGTCCTATGGTTTCTTTAACGAACTTATGGCTATAGATCACCTCATTCGGACCTAATTCACTTGCTTGCACGGTATCAATGCGGGGGCATTCATAGTTTTCAGGAAAACGCTCGCGTTTGATCGAAAATTTGTCTATTAAATTTTTTAGCGAAAGTCGACTACCCCGTCCGTCCTATGGTTTCTTTAACGAACTTATGGCTATAGATCACCTCATTCGGACCTAATTCACTTGCTTGCACGGTATCAATGCGGGGGCATTCATAGTTTTCAGTAAAACACTCGCGTTTGATCGAAAATTTGTCTATTAAATTTTTTAGCGAAAGTCGACTACCCCGTCCGTCCTATTGTTTCTTTAACGAACTTATGGCTGTAGATCACCTCATTCGGACCTAATTCACTTGCTTGCACGGTATCAATGCGGGGGCATTCATAGTTTTCAGGAAAACGCTCGCGTTTGACCGAAAATTTGTCTATTAAATTTTTTAGCGAAAGTCGACTACCCCGTCCGTCCTATGGTTTCTTTAACGAACTTATGGCTATAGATCACCTCATTCGGACCTAATTCACTTGCTTGCACGGTATCAATGCGGGGGCATTCATAGTTTTCAGGAAAACGCTCGCGTTTGATCGAAAATTTGTCTATTAAATTTTTTAGCGAAAGTCGACTACCCCGTCCGTCCTAATGTTTCTTTAACGAACTTATGGCTGTAGATCACCTCATTCGGACCTAATTCACTTGCTTGCACGGTATCAATGCGGGGGCATTCATAGTTTTCAGGAAAACGCTCGCGTTTGATCGAAAATTTGTCTATTAAATTTTTTAGCGAAAGTCGACTACCCCGTCCGTCCTATGGTTTCTTTAACGAACTTATGGCTGTAGATCACCTCATTCGGACCTAATTCACTTGCTTGCACGGTATCAATGCGGGGGCATTCATAGTTTTCAGTAAAACACTCGCGTTTGATCGAAAATTTGTCTATTAAATTTTTTAGCGAAAGTCGACTACCCCGTCCGTCCTATTGTTTCTTTAACGAACTTATGGCTGTAGATCACCTCATTCGGACCTAATTCACTTGCTTGCACGGTATCAATGCGGGGGCATTCATAGTTTTCAGGAAAACGCTCGCGTTTGATCGAAAATTTGTCTATTAAATTTTTTAGCGAAAGTCGACTACCCCGTCCGTCCTATTGTTTCTTTAACGAACTTATGGCTGTAGATCACCTCATTCGGACCTAATTCACTTGCTTGCACGGTATCAATGCGGGGGCATTCATAGTTTTCAGGAAAACACTCGCGTTTGATCGAAAATTTGTCTATTAAATTTTTTAGCGAAAGTCGACTACCCCGTCCGTCCTAATGGTTTCTTTAACGAACTTATGGCTGTAGATCACCTCATTCGGACCTAATTCACTTGCTTGCACGGTATCAATGCGGGGGCATTCATAGTTTTCAGGAAAACGCTCGCGTTTGACCGAAAATTTGTCTATTAAATTTTTTAGCGAAAGTCGACTACCCCGTCCGTCCTATGGTTTCTTTAACGAACTTATGGCTATAGATCACCTCATTCGGACCTAATTCACTTGCTTGCACGGTATCAATGCGGGGGCATTCATAGTTTTCAGTAAAACACTCGCGTTTGATCGAAAATTTGTCTATTAAATTTTTTAGCGAAAGTCGACTACCCCGTCCGTCCTATGGTTTCTTTAACGAACTTATGGCTGTAGATCACCTCATTCGGACCTAATTCACTTGCTTGCACGGTATCAATGCGGGGGCATTCATAGTTTTCAGGAAAACGCTCGCGTTTGATCGAAAATTTGTCTATTAAATTTTTTAGCGAAAGTCGACTACCCCGTCCGTCCTATTGTTTCTTTAACGAACTTATGGCTGTAGATCACCTCATTCGGACCTAATTCACTTGCTTGCACGGTATCAATGCGGGGGCATTCATAGTTTTCAGGAAAACGCTCGCGTTTGATCGAAAATTTGTCTATTAAATTTTTTAGAGAAAGTCGACTACCCCGTCCGTCCTATGGTTTCTTTAACGAACTTATGGCTGTAGATCACCTCATTCGGACCTAATTCACTTGCTTGCACGGTATCAATGCGGGGGCATTCATAGTTTTCAGGAAAACACTCGCGTTTGATCGAAAATTTGTCTATTAAATTTTTTAGCGAAAGTCGACTACCCCGTCCGTCCTATTGTTTCTTTAACGAACTTATGGCTGTAGATCACCTCATTCGGACCTAATTCACTTGCTTGCACGGTATCAATGCGGGGGCATTCATTGTTTTCAGGAAAATACTCGCGTTTGACCGAAAATTTGTCTATTAAATTTTTTAGCGAAAGTCGACTACCCCGTCCGTCCTATGGTTTCTTTAACGAACTTATGGCTATAGATCACCTCATTCGGACCTAATTCACTTGCTTGCACGGTATCAATGCGGGGGCATTCATAGTTTTCAGGAAAACGCTCGCGTTTGATCGAAAATTTGTCTATTAAATTTTTTAGCGAAAGTCGACCACCCCGTCCGTCCTATGGTTTCTTTAACGAACTTATGGCTGTAGATCACCTCATTCGGACCTAATTCACTTGCTTGCACGGTATCAATGCGGGGGCATTCATAGTTTTCAGTAAAACACTCGCGTTTGATCGAAAATTTGTCTATTAAATTTTTTAGAGAAAGTCGACTACCCCGTCCGTGCTAATGTTTCTTTAACGAACTAATGGCTGTAGATCACCTCATTCGGACCTAGTTCACTTGCTTGCACGGTATCAATGCGGGGGCATTCATAGTTTTCAGTTAAACGCTCGCGTTTAATCGAAAATTTGTCTATTAAATTTTTTAGAGGAAGTCGACTACCCCGTTCGTGCTATCGTTTCTTTAACGAACTTATGGCTGTAGATCACCTCATTCGGACCTAATTCACTTGCTTGCACGGTATCAATGCGAGGGCATTCATAGTTTTCAGTAAAACACTCGCGTTTGATCGAAAATTTGTCTATTAAATTTTTTAGCGAAAGTCGACTACCCCATCCGTCCTATTGTTTCTTTAACGAACTTATGGCTGTAGATCACCTCATTCGGGCCTAATTCACTTGCTTGCACGGTATCAATGCGGGGGCATTCATTGTTTTCAGGAAAATACTCGCGTTTGACCGAAAATTTGTCTATTAAATTTTTTAGCGAAAGTCGACTCCCCCGTCCGTCCTATTGTTTCTTTAAAGAAATTATGGCTGTAGATCACCTCATTCGGACCTAATTCACTTGCTTGCACGGTATCAATGCGGGGGCATTCATAGTTTACAGGAAAACGCTCGCGTTTGATCGAAAATTTGTTTATTAAATTTTTTAGCGAAAGTCGACTACCCCGTCCGTCCTATGGTTTATTTAACGAACTTATGGCTATAGATCACCTCATTCGGACCTAATTCACTTGCTTGCACGGTATCAATGCGGGGGCATTCATAGTTTTCAGGAAAACACTCGCGTTTGATCGAAAATTTGTCTATTAAATTTTTTAGCGAAAGTCGACTACCCCGTCCGTCCTATGGTTTCTTTAACGAACTTATGGCTATAGATCACCTCATTCGGACCTAATTCACTTGCTTGCACGGTATCAATGCGGGGGCAATTCATAGTTTTCAGGAAAACACTCGCGTTTGATCGAAAATTTGTCTATTAAATTTTTTAGCGAAAGTCGACTACCCCGTCCGTCCTAATGTTTCTTTAACGAACTTATGGCTGTAGATCACCTCATTCGGACCTAATTCACTTGCTTGCACGGTATCAATGCGGGGGCATTCATAGTTTTCAGGAAAACGCTCGCGTTTGACCGAAAATTTGTCTATTAAATTTTTTAGCGAAAGTCGACTACCCCGTCCGTCCTATGGTTTCTTTAACGAACTTATGGCTATAGATCACCTCATTCGGACCTAATTCACTTGCTTGCACGGTATCAATGCGGGGGCATTCATAGTTTTCAGGAAAACACTCGCGTTTGATCGAAAATTTGTCTATTAAATTTTTTAGCGAAAGTCGACTACCCCGTCCGTCCTAATGTTTCTTTAACGAACTTATGGCTGTAGATCACCTCATTCGGACCTAATTCACTTGCTTGCACGGTATCAATGCGGGGGCATTCATAGTTTTCAGGAAAACGCTCGCGTTTGATCGAAAATTTGTCTATTAAATTTTTTAGCGAAAGTCGACTACCCCGTCCGTCCTATGGTTTCTTTAACGAACTTATGGCTATAGATCACCTCATTCGGACCTAATTCACTTGCTTGCACGGTATCAATGCGGGGGCATTCATAGTTTTCAGGAAAACACTCGCGTTTGATCGAAAATTTGTCTATTAAATTTTTTAGCGAAAGTCGACTACCCCGTCCGTCCTATTGTTTCTTTAACGAACTTATGGCTGTAGATCACCTCATTCGGACCTAATTCACTTGCTTGCACGGTATCAATGCGGGGGCATTCATAGTTTTCAGGAAAACGCTCGCGTTTGATCGAAAATTTGTCTATTAAATTTTTTTAGCGAAAGTCGACTACCCCGTCCGTCCTATCGTTTCTTTAACGAACTTATGGCTGTAGATCACCTCATTCGGACCTAATTCACTTGCTTGCACGGTATCAATGCGGGGGCATTCATAGTTTTCAGTAAAACACTCGCGTTTGATCGAAAATTTGTCTATTAAATTTTTTAGCGAAAGTCGACTACCCCGTCCGTCCTATCGTTTCTTTAACGAACTTATGGCTGTAGATCACCTCATTCGGACCTAATTCACTTGCTTGCACGGTATCAATGCGGGGGCATTCATAGTTTTCAGGAAAACGCTCGCGTTTGATCGAAAATTTGTCTATTAAATTTTTTAGCGAAAGTCGACTACCCCGTCCGTCCTATTGTTTCTTTAACGAACTTATGGCTGTAGATCACCTCATTCGGACCTAATTCACTTGCTTGCACGGTATCAATGCGGGGGCATTCATAGTTTTCAGGAAAATACTCGCGTTTGACCGAAAATTTGTCTATTAAATTTTTTAGCGAAAGTCGACTACCCCGTCCGTCCTATGGTTTATTTAACGAACTTATGGCTATAGATCACCTCATTCGGACCTAATTCACTTGCTTGCACGGTATCAATGCGGGGGCATTCATAGTTTTCAGGAAAACGCTCGCGTTTGATCGAAAATTTGTCTATTAAATTTTTTAGCGAAAGTCGACTACCCCGTCCGTCCTATGGTTTCTTTAACGAACTTATGGCTATAGATCACCTCATTCGGACCTAATTCACTTGCTTGCACGGTATCAATGCGGGGGCATTCATAGTTTTCAGGAAAACACTCGCGTTTGATCGAAAATTTGTCTATTAAATTTTTTAGCGAAAGTCGACTACCCCGTCCGTCCTAATGTTTCTTTAACGAACTTATGGCTGTAGATCACCTCATTCGGACCTAATTCACTTGCTTGCACGGTATCAATGCGGGGGCATTCATAGTTTTCAGGAAAACGCTCGCGTTTGACCGAAAATTTGTCTATTAAATTTTTTAGCGAAAGTCGACTACCCCGTCCGTCCTATGGTTTCTTTAACGAACTTATGGCTATAGATCACCTCATTCGGACCTAATTCACTTGCTTGCACGGTATCAATGCGGGGGCATTCATAGTTTTCAGGAAAACACTCGCGTTTGATCGAAAATTTGTCTATTAAATTTTTTAGCGAAAGTCGACTACCCCGTCCGTCCTATTGTTTCTTTAACGAACTTATGGCTGTAGATCACCTCATTCGGACCTAATTCACTTGCTTGCACGGTATCAATGCGGGGGCATTCATAGTTTTCAGGAAAACGCTCGCGTTTGACCGAAAATTTGTCTATTAAATTTTTTAGCGAAAGTCGACTACCCCGTCCGTCCTATGGTTTCTTTAACGAACTTATGGCTATAGATCACCTCATTCGGACCTAATTCACTTGCTTGCACGGTATCAATGCGGGGGCATTCATAGTTTTCAGTAAAACACTCGCGTTTGATCGAAAATTTGTCTATTAAATTTTTTAGCGAAAGTCGACTACCCCGTCCGTCCTAATGTTTCTTTAACGAACTTATGGCTGTAGATCACCTCATTCGGACCTAATTCACTTGCTTGCACGGTATCAATGCGGGGGCATTCATAGTTTTCAGGAAAACGCTCGCGTTTGATCGAAAATTTGTCTATTAAATTTTTTAGCGAAAGTCGACTACCCCGTCCGTCCTATGGTTTCTTTAACGAACTTATGGCTGTAGATCACCTCATTCGGACCTAATTCACTTGCTTGCACGGTATCAATGCGGGGGCATTCATAGTTTTCAGGAAAACGCTCGCGTTTGACCGAAAATTTGTCTATTAAATTTTTTAGCGAAAGTCGACTACCCCGTCCGTCCTATGGTTTCTTTAACGAACTTATGGCTGTAGATCACCTCATTCGGACCTAATTCACTTGCTTGCACGGTATCAATGCGGGGGCATTCATAGTTTTCAGTAAAACGCTCGCGTTTGATCGAAAATTTGTCTATTAAATTTTTTAGCGAAAGTCGACTACCCCGTCCGTCCTATTGTTTCTTTAACGAACTTATGGCTGTAGATCACCTCATTCGGACCTAATTCACTTGCTTGCACGGTATCAATGCGGGGGCATTCATAGTTTTCAGGAAAACGCTCGCGTTTGACCGAAAATTTGTCTATTAAATTTTTTAGCGAAAGTCGACTACCCCGTCCGTCCTATGGTTTCTTTAACGAACTTATGGCTGTAGATCACCTCATTCGGACCTAATTCACTTGCTTGCACGGTATCAATGCGGGGGCATTCATAGTTTTCAGGAAAACGCTCGCGTTTGATCGAAAATTTGTCTATTAAATTTTTTAGCGAAAGTCGACTACCCCGTCCGTCCTATGGTTTCTTTAACGAACTTATGGCTGTAGATCACCTCATTCGGACCTAATTCACTTGCTTGCACGGTATCAATGCGGGGGCATTCATAGTTTTCAGGAAAACGCTCGCGTTTGATCGAAAATTTGTCTATTAAATTTTTTAGCGAAAGTCGACTACCCCGTCCGTCCTATGGTTTCTTTAACGAACTTATGGCTATAGATCACCTCATTCGGACCTAATTCACTTGCTTGCACGGTATCAATGCGGGGGCATTCATAGTTTTCAGGAAAACGCTCGCGTTTGACCGAAAATTTGTCTATTAAATTTTTTAGCGAAAGTCGACTACCCCGTCCGTCCTATGGTTTCTTTAACGAACTTATGGCTATAGATCACCTCATTCGGACCTAATTCACTTGCTTGCACGGTATCAATGCGGGGGCATTCATAGTTTTCAGTAAAACACTCGCGTTTGATCGAAAATTTGTCTATTAAATTTTTTAGCGAAAGTCGACTACCCCGTCCGTCCTAATGTTTCTTTAACGAACTTATGGCTGTAGATCACCTCATTCGGACCTAATTCACTTGCTTGCACGGTATCAATGCGGGGGCATTCATAGTTTTCAGGAAAACGCTCGCGTTTGACCGAAAATTTGTCTATTAAATTTTTTAGCGAAAGTCGACTACCCCGTCCGTCCTATGGTTTCTTTAACGAACTTATGGCTATAGATCACCTCATTCGGACCTAATTCACTTGCTTGCACGGTATCAATGCGGGGGCATTCATAGTTTTCAGTAAAACACTCGCGTTTGATCGAAAATTTGTCTATTAAATTTTTTAGAGAAAGTCGACTACCCCGTCCGTCCTATTGTTTCTTTAACGAACTTATGGCTGTAGATCACCTCATTCGGACCTAATTCACTTGCTTGCACGGTATCAATGCGGGGGCATTCATAGTTTTCAGGAAAACACTCGCGTTTGACCGAAAATTTGTCTATTAAATTTTTTAGCGAAAGTCGACTACCCCGTCCGTCCTAATGTTTCTTTAACGAACTTATGGCTGTAGATCACCTCATTCGGACCTAATTCACTTGCTTGCACGGTATCAATGCGGGGGCATTCATAGTTTTCAGGAAAACGCTCGCGTTTGACCGAAAATTTGTCTATTAAATTTTTTAGCGAAAGTCGACTACCCCGTCCGTCCTATTGTTTCTTTAACGAACTTATGGCTATAGATCACCTCATTCGGACCTAATTCACTTGCTTGCACGGTATCAATGCGGGGGCATTCATAGTTTTCAGTAAAACACTCGCGTTTGATCGAAAATTTGTCTATTAAATTTTTTAGCGAAAGTCGACTACCCCGTCCGTCCTATTGTTTCTTTAACGAACTTATGGCTGTAGATCACCTCATTCGGACCTAATTCACTTGCTTGCACGGTATCAATGCGGGGGCATTCATAGTTTTCAGGAAAACGCTCGCGTTTGATCGAAAATTTGTCTATTAAATTTTTTAGAGAAAGTCGACTACCCCGTCCGTCCTATGGTTTCTTTAACGAACTTATGGCTGTAGATCACCTCATTCGGACCTAATTCACTTGCTTGCACGGTATCAATGCGGGGGCATTCATAGTTTTCAGGAAAACACTCGCGTTTGATCGAAAATTTGTCTATTAAATTTTTTAGCGAAAGTCGACTACCCCGTCCGTCCTATTGTTTCTTTAACGAACTTATGGCTGTAGATCACCTCATTCGGACCTAATTCACTTGCTTGCACGGTATCAATGCGGGGGCATTCATAGTTTTCAGGAAAATACTCGCGTTTGACCGAAAATTTGTCTATTAAATTTTTTAGCGAAAGTCGACTACCCCGTCCGTCCTATTGTTTCTTTAACGAACTTATGGCTGTAGATCACCTCATTCGGACCTAATTCACTTGCTTGCACGGTATCAATGCGGGGGCATTCATAGTTTTCAGGAAAACGCTCGCGTTTGATCGAAAATTTGTCTATTAAATTTTTTAGCGAAAGTCGACTACCCCGTCCGTCCTATGGTTTCTTTAACGAACTTATGGCTATAGATCACCTCATTCGGACCTAATTCACTTGCTTGCACGGTATCAATGCGGGGGCATTCATAGTTTTCAGGAAAACACTCGCGTTTGATCGAAAATTTGTCTATTAAATTTTTTAGCGAAAGTCGACTACCCCGTCCGTCCTAATGTTTCTTTAACGAACTTATGGCTATAGATCACCTCATTCGGACCTAATTCACTTGCTTGCACGGTATCAATGCGGGGGCATTCATAGTTTTCAGGAAAACGCTCGCGTTTGACCGAAAATTTGTCTATTAAATTTTTTAGCGAAAGTCGACTACCCCGTCCGTCCTATGGTTTCTTTAACGAACTTATGGCTATAGATCACCTCATTCGGACCTAATTCACTTGCTTGCACGGTATCAATGCGGGGGCATTCATAGTTTTCAGGAAAACACTCGCGTTTGATCGAAAATTTGTCTATTAAATTTTTTAGCGAAAGTCGACTACCCCGTCCGTCCTATTGTTTCTTTAACGAACTTATGGCTGTAGATCACCTCATTCGGACCTAATTCACTTGCTTGCACGGTATCAATGCGGGGGCATTCATAGTTTTCAGGAAAACACTCGCGTTTGATCGAAAATTTGTCTATTAAATTTTTTAGCGAAAGTCGACTACCCCGTCCGTCCTAATGTTTCTTTAACGAACTTATGGCTGTAGATCACCTCATTCGGACCTAATTCACTTGCTTGCACGGTATCAATGCGGGGGCATTCATAGTTTTCAGGAAAACGCTCGCGTTTGATCGAAAATTTGTCTATTAAATTTTTTAGCGAAAGTCGACTACCCCGTCCGTCCTATTGTTTCTTTAACGAACTTATGGCTATAGATCACCTCATTCGGACCTAATTCACTTGCTTGCACGGTATCAATGCGGGGGCATTCATAGTTTTCAGGAAAACACTCGCGTTTGATCGAAAATTTGTCTATTAAATTTTTTAGCGAAAGTCGACTACCCCGTCCGTCCTAATGTTTCTTTAACGAACTTATGGCTGTAGATCACCTCATTCGGACCTAATTCACTTGCTTGCACGGTATCAATGCGGGGGCATTCATAGTTTTCAGGAAAACGCTCGCGTTTGACCGAAAATTTGTCTATTAAATTTTTTAGCGAAAGTCGACTACCCCGTCCGTCCTATGGTTTCTTTAACGAACTTATGGCTATAGATCACCTCATTCGGACCTAATTCACTTGCTTGCACGGTATCAATGCGGGGGCATTCATAGTTTTCAGGAAAACGCTCGCGTTTGATCGAAAATTTGTCTATTAAATTTTTTAGCGAAAGTCGACTACCCCGTCCGTCCTATGGTTTCTTTAACGAACTTATGGCTGTAGATCACCTCATTCGGACCTAATTCACTTGCTTGCACGGTATCAATGCGGGGGCATTCATAGTTTTCAGTAAAACGCTCGCGTTTGATCGAAAATTTGTCTATTAAATTTTTTAGCGAAAGTCGACTACCCCGTCCGTCCTATTGTTTCTTTAACGAACTTATGGCTGTAGATCACCTCATTCGGACCTAATTCACTTGCTTGCACGGTATCAATGCGGGGGCATTCATAGTTTTCAGGAAAACACTCGCGTTTGATCGAAAATTTGTCTATTAAATTTTTTAGCGAAAGTCGACTACCCCGTCCGTCCTATTGTTTCTTTAACGAACTTATGGCTGTAGATCACCTCATTCGGACCTAATTCACTTGCTTGCACGGTATCAATGCGGGGGCATTCATTGTTTTCAGGAAAACACTCGCGTTTGACCGAAAATTTGTCTATTAAATTTTTTAGCGAAAGTCGACTACCCCGTCCGTCCTATTGTTTCTTTAACGAACTTATGGCTGTAGATCACCTCATTCGGACCTAATTCACTTGCTTGCACGGTATCAATGCGGGGGCATTCATAGTTTACAGGAAAACGCTCGCGTTTGATCGAAAATTTGTCTATTAAATTTTTTAGCGAAAGTCGACTACCCCGTCCGTCCTATGGTTTCTTTAACGAACTTATGGCTATAGATCACCTCATTCGGACCTAATTCACTTGCTTGCACGGTATCAATGCGGGGGCATTCATAGTTTTCAGGAAAACGCTCGCGTTTGACCGAAAATTTGTCTATTAAATTTTTTAGCGAAAGTCGACTACCCCGTCCGTCCTATGGTTTCTTTAACGAACTTATGGCTATAGATCACCTCATTCGGACCTAATTCACTTGCTTGCACGGTATCAATGCGGGGGCATTCATAGTTTTCAGGAAAACACTCGCGTTTGACCGAAAATTTGTCTATTAAATTTTTTAGCGAAAGTCGACTACCCCGTCCGTCCTATGGTTTCTTTAACGAACTTATGGCTATAGATCACCTCATTCGGACCTAATTCACTTGCTTGCACGGTATCAATGCGGGGGCATTCATAGTTTTCAGGAAAACACTCGCGTTTGATCGAAAATTTGTCTATTAAATTTTTTAGCGAAAGTCGACTACCCCGTCCGTCCTAATGTTTCTTTAACGAACTTATGGCTGTAGATCACCTCATTCGGACCTAATTCACTTGCTTGCACGGTATCAATGCGGGGGCATTCATAGTTTTCAGGAAAACACTCGCGTTTGATCGAAAATTTGTCTATTAAATTTTTTAGCGAAAGTCGACTACCCCGTCCGTCCTAATGTTTCTTTAACGAACTTATGGCTGTAGATCACCTCATTCGGACCTAATTCACTTGCTTGCACGGTATCAATGCGGGGGCATTCATAGTTTTCAGGAAAACGCTCGCGTTTGATCGAAAATTTGTCTATTAAATTTTTTAGCGAAAGTCGACTACCCCGTCCGTCCTAAGGTTTCTTTAACGAACTTATGGCTGTAGATCACCTCATTCGGACCTAATTCACTTGCTTGCACGGTATCAATGCGGGGGCATTCATAGTTTTCAGGAAAACACTCGCGTTTGATCGAAAATTTGTCTATTAAATTTTTTAGCGAAAGTCGACTACCCCGTCCGTCCTATTGTTTCTTTAACGAACTTATGGCTGTAGATCACCTCATTCGGACCTAATTCACTTGCTTGCACGGTATCAATGCGGGGGCATTCATAGTTTTCAGGAAAACACTCGCGTTTGACCGAAAATTTGTCTATTAAATTTTTTTAGCGAAAGTCGACTACCCCGTCCGTCCTAATGTTTCTTTAACGAACTTATGGCTGTAGATCACCTCATTCGGACCTAATTCACTTGCTTGCACGGTATCAATGCGGGGGCATTCATAGTTTTCAGGAAAACGCTCGCGTTTGATCGAAAATTTGTCTATTAAATTTTTTAGCGAAAGTCGACTACCCCGTCCGTCCTATGGTTTCTTTAACGAACTTATGGCTGTAGATCACCTCATTCGGACCTAATTCACTTGCTTGCACGGTATCAATGCGGGGGCATTCATAGTTTTCAGTAAAACACTCGCGTTTGATCGAAAATTTGTCTATTAAATTTTTTAGCGAAAGTCGACTACCCCGTCCGTCCTATTGTTTCTTTAACGAACTTATGGCTGTAGATCACCTCATTCGGACCTAATTCACTTGCTTGCACGGTATCAATGCGGGGGCATTCATAGTTTTCAGGAAAACACTCGCGTTTGATCGAAAATTTGTCTATTAAATTTTTTAGCGAAAGTCGACTACCCCGTCCGTCCTATGGTTTCTTTAACGAACTTATGGCTGTAGATCACCTCATTCGGACCTAATTCACTTGCTTGCACGGTATCAATGCGGGGGCATTCATAGTTTTCAGGAAAACGCTCGCGTTTGATCGAAAATTTGTCTATTAAATTTTTTAGCGAAAGTCGACTACCCCGTCCGTCCTATGGTTTCTTTAACGAACTTATGGCTATAGATCACCTCATTCGGACCTAATTCACTTGCTTGCACGGTATCAATGCGGGGGCATTCATAGTTTTCAGGAAAACGCTCGCGTTTGATCGAAAATTTGTCTATTAAATTTTTTAGCGAAAGTCGACTACCCCGTCCGTCCTATGGTTTCTTTAACGAACTTATGGCTATAGATCACCTCATTCGGACCTAATTCACTTGCTTGCACGGTATCAATGCGGGGGCATTCATAGTTTTCAGGAAAACGCTCGCGTTTGATCGAAAATTTGTCTATTAAATTTTTTAGCGAAAGTCGACTACCCCGTCCGTCCTATTGTTTCTTTAACGAACTTATGGCTGTAGATCACCTCATTCGGACCTAATTCACTTGCTTGCACGGTATCAATGCGGGGGCATTCATAGTTTTCAGGAAAACGCTCGCGTTTGATCGAAAATTTGTCTATTAAATTTTTTAGCGAAAGTCGACTACCCCGTCCGTCCTATTGTTTCTTTAACGAACTTATGGCTGTAGATCACCTCATTCGGACCTAATTCACTTGCTTGCACGGTATCAATGCGGGGGCATTCATAGTTTTCAGGAAAACGCTCGCGTTTGATCGAAAATTTGTCTATTAAATTTTTTAGCGAAAGTCGACTACCCCGTCCGTCCTATGGTTTCTTTAACGAACTTATGGCTGTAGATCACCTCATTCGGACCTAATTCACTTGCTTGCACGGTATCAATGCGGGGGCATTCATAGTTTTCAGGAAAACGCTCGCGTTTGATCGAAAATTTGTCTATTAAATTTTTTAGCGAAAGTCGACTACCCCGTCCGTCCTATTGTTTCTTTAACGAACTTATGGCTGTAGATCACCTCATTCGGACCTAATTCACTTGCTTGCACGGTATCAATGCGGGGGCATTCATAGTTTTCAGGAAAACGCTCGCGTTTGACCGAAAATTTGTCTATTAAATTTTTTAGCGAAAGTCGACTACCCCGTCCGTCCTATGGTTTCTTTAACGAACTTATGGCTATAGATCACCTCATTCGGACCTAATTCACTTGCTTGCACGGTATCAATGCGGGGGCATTCATAGTTTTCAGGAAAACACTCGCGTTTGATCGAAAATTTGTCTATTAAATTTTTTAGCGAAAGTCGACTACCCCGTCCGTCCTAATGTTTCTTTAACGAACTTATGGCTGTAGATCACCTCATTCGGACCTAATTCACTTGCTTGCACGGTATCAATGCGGGGGCATTCATAGTTTTCAGGAAAACGCTCGCGTTTGATCGAAAATTTGTCTATTAAATTTTTTAGCGAAAGTCGACTACCCCGTCCGTCCTATGGTTTCTTTAACGAACTTATGGCTGTAGATCACCTCATTCGGACCTAATTCACTTGCTTGCACGGTATCAATGCGGGGGCATTCATAGTTTTCAGGAAAACACTCGCGTTTGATCGAAAATTTGTCTATTAAATTTTTTAGCGAAAGTCGACTACCCCGTCCGTCCTATTGTTTCTTTAACGAACTTATGGCTGTAGATCACCTCATTCGGACCTAATTCACTTGCTTGCACGGTATCAATGCGGGGGCATTCATAGTTTTCAGGAAAACACTCGCGTTTGACCGAAAATTTGTCTATTAAATTTTTTAGCGAAAGTCGACTACCCCGTCCGTCCTATTGTTTCTTTAACGAACTTATGGCTGTAGATCACCTCATTCGGACCTAATTCACTTGCTTGCACGGTATCAATGCGGGGGCATTCATAGTTTTCAGGAAAACGCTCGCGTTTGATCGAAAATTTGTCTATTAAATTTTTTAGCGAAAGTCGACTACCCCGTCCGTCCTATGGTTTCTTTAACGAACTTATGGCTATAGATCACCTCATTCGGACCTAATTCACTTGCTTGCACGGTATCAATGCGGGGGCATTCATAGTTTTCAGGAAAACACTCGCGTTTGATCGAAAATTTGTCTATTAAATTTTTTAGCGAAAGTCGACTACCCCGTCCGTCCTATGGTTTCTTTAACGAACTTATGGCTATAGATCACCTCATTCGGACCTAATTCACTTGCTTGCACGGTATCAATGCGGGGGCATTCATAGTTTTCAGGAAAACGCTCGCGTTTGATCGAAAATTTGTCTATTAAATTTTTTAGCGAAAGTCGACTACCCCGTCCGTCCTAATGTTTCTTTAACGAACTTATGGCTGTAGATCACCTCATTCGGACCTAATTCACTTGCTTGCACGGTATCAATGCGGGGGCATTCATAGTTTTCAGGAAAACGCTCGCGTTTGATCGAAAATTTGTCTATTAAATTTTTTAGCGAAAGTCGACTACCCCGTCCGTCCTAATGTTTCTTTAACGAACTTATGGCTGTAGATCACCTCATTCGGACCTAATTCACTTGCTTGCACGGTATCAATGCGGGGGCATTCATAGTTTTCAGGAAAACACTCGCGTTTGATCGAAAATTTGTCTATTAAATTTTTTAGCGAAAGTCGACTACCCCGTCCGTCCTAATGTTTCTTTAACGAACTTATGGCTGTAGATCACCTCATTCGGACCTAATTCACTTGCTTGCACGGTATCAATGCGGGGGCATTCATAGTTTTCAGGAAAACGCTCGCGTTTGACCGAAAATTTGTCTATTAAATTTTTTAGCGAAAGTCGACTACCCCGTCCGTCCTATGGTTTCTTTAACGAACTTATGGCTATAGATCACCTCATTCGGACCTAATTCACTTGCTTGCACGGTATCAATGCGGGGGCATTCATAGTTTTCAGGAAAACGCTCGCGTTTGATCGAAAATTTGTCTATTAAATTTTTTAGAGAAAGTCGACTACCCCGTCCGTCCTATTGTTTCTTTAACGAACTTATGGCTGTAGATCACCTCATTCGGACCTAATTCACTTGCTTGCACGGTATCAATGCGGGGGCATTCATAGTTTTCAGTAAAACACTCGCGTTTGATCGAAAATTTGTCTATTAAATTTTTTAGCGAAAGTCGACTACCCCGTCCGTCCTAATGTTTCTTTAACGAACTTATGGCTGTAGATCACCTCATTCGGACCTAATTCACTTGCTTGCACGGTATCAATGCGGGGGCATTCATAGTTTTCAGGAAAACGCTCGCGTTTGATCGAAAATTTGTCTATTAAATTTTTTAGAGAAAGTCGACTACCCCGTCCGTCCTATGGTTTCTTTAACGAACTTATGGCTGTAGATCACCTCATTCGGACCTAATTCACTTGCTTGCACGGTATCAATGCGGGGGCATTCATAGTTTTCAGGAAAACACTCGCGTTTGATCGAAAATTTGTCTATTAAATTTTTTAGCGAAAGTCGACTACCCCATCCGTCCTATTGTTTCTTTAACGAACTTATGGCTGTAGATCACCTCATTCGGGCCTAATTCACTTGCTTGCACGGTATCAATGCGGGGGCATTCATTGTTTTCAGGAAAATACTCGCGTTTGACCGAAAATTTGTCTATTAAATTTTTTAGCGAAAGTCGACTACCCCGTCCGTCCTATGGTTTATTTAACGAACTTATGGCTATAGATCACCTCATTCGGACCTAATTCACTTGCTTGCACGGTATCAATGCGGGGGAATTCATAGTTTTCAGGAAAACGCTCGCGTTTGATCGAAAATTTGTCTATTAAATTTTTTAGCGAAAGTAGACCACCCCGTCCGTCCTATGGTTTCATTAACGAACTTATGGCTGTAGATCACCTCATTCGGACCTAATTCACTTGCTTGCACGGTATCAATGCGGGGGCATTCATAGTTTTCAGTAAAACACTCGCGTTTGATCGAAAATTTGTCTATTAAATTTTTTAGAGAAAGTCGACTACCCCGTCCGTGCTAATGTTTCTTTAACGAACTAATGGCTGTAGATCACCTCATTCGGACCTAGTTCACTTGCTTGCACGGTATCAATGCGAGGGCATTCATAGTTTTCAGTTAAACGCTCGCGTTTAATCGAAAATTTGTCTATTAAATTTTTTAGAGGAAGTCGACTACCCCGTTCGTGCTATCGTTTCTTTAACGAACTTATGGCTGTAGATCACCTCATTCGGACCTAATTCACTTGCTTGCACGGTATCAATGCGAGGGCAGTCATAGTTTTCAGTAAAACACTCGCGTTTGATCGAAAATTTGTCTATTAAATTTTTTAGCGAAAGTCGACTACCCCATCCGTCCTATTGTTTCTTTAACGAACTTATGGCTGTAGATCACATCATTCGGGCCTAATTCACTTGCTTGCACGGTATCAATGCGGGGGCATTCATTGTTTTCAGGAAAATACTCGCGTTTGACCGAAAATTTGTCTATTAAATTTTTTAGCGAAAGTCGACTCCCCCGTCCGTCCTATTGTTTCTTTAAAGAAATTATGGCTGTAGATCACCTCATTCGGACCTAATTCACTTGCTTGCACGGTATCAATGCGGGGGCATTCATAGTTTACAGGAAAACGCTCGCGTTTGATCGAAAATTTGTTTATTAAATTTTTTAGCGAAAGTCGACTACCCCGTCCGTCCTATGGTTTATTTAACGAACTTATGGCTATAGATCACCTCATTCGGACCTAATTCACTTGCTTGCACGGTATCAATGCGGGGGCATTCATAGTTTTCAGGAAAATACTCGCGTTTGACCGAAAATTTGTCTATTAAATTTTTTAGCGAAAGTCGACTACCCCGTCCGTCCTATGGTTTCTTTAACGAACTTATGGCTATAGATCACCTCATTCGGACCTAATTCACTTGCTTGCACGGTATCAATGCGGGGGCAATTCATAGTTTTCAGGAAAACACTCGCGTTTGATCGAAAATTTGTCTATTAAATTTTTTAGCGAAAGTCGACTACCCCGTCCGTCCTAATGTTTCTTTAACGAACTTATGGCTGTAGATCACCTCATTCGGACCTAATTCACTTGCTTGCACGGTATCAATGCGGGGGCATTCATAGTTTTCAGGAAAACGCTCGCGTTTGACCGAAAATTTGTCTATTAAATTTTTTAGCGAAAGTCGACTACCCCGTCCGTCCTATGGTTTCTTTAACGAACTTATGGCTATAGATCACCTCATTCGGACCTAATTCACTTGCTTGCACGGTATCAATGCGGGGGCATTCATAGTTTTCAGTAAAACACTCGCGTTTGATCGAAAATTTGTCTATTAAATTTTTTAGCGAAAGTCGACTACCCCGTCCGTCCTAATGTTTCTTTAACGAACTTATGGCTGTAGATCACCTCATTCGGACCTAATTCACTTGCTTGCACGGTATCAATGCGGGGGCATTCATTGTTTTCAGGAAAACGCTCGCGTTTGATCGAAAATTTGTCTATTAAATTTTTTTAGCGAAAGTCGACTACCCCGTCCGTCCTATGGTTTCTTTAACGAACTTATGGCTATAGATCACCTCATTCGGACCTAATTCACTTGCTTGCACGGTATCAATGCGGGGGCATTCATAGTTTTCAGGAAAACGCTCGCGTTTGACCGAAAATTTGTCTATTAAATTTTTTAGCGAAAGTCGACTACCCCGTCCGTCCTATGGTTTCTTTAACGAACTTATGGCTGTAGATCACCTCATTCGGACCTAATTCACTTGCTTGCACGGTATCAATGCGGGGGCATTCATAGTTTTCAGGAAAACGCTCGCGTTTGACCGAAAATTTGTCTATTAAATTTTTTAGCGAAAGTCGACTACCCCGTCCGTCCTATGGTTTCTTTAACGAACTTATGGCTGTAGATCACCTCATTCGGACCTAATTCACTTGCTTGCACGGTATCAATGCGGGGGCATTCATAGTTTTCAGGAAAACGCTCGCGTTTGATCGAAAATTTGTCTATTAAATTTTTTAGCGAAAGTCGACTACCCCGTTCGTCCTATGGTTTCTTTAACGAACTTATGGCTGTAGATCACCTCATTCGGACCTAATTCACTTGCTTGCACGGTATCAATGCGGGGGCATTCATAGTTTTCAGTAAAACGCTCGCGTTTGATCGAAAATTTGTCTATTAAATTTTTTAGCGAAAGTCGACTACCCCGTCCGTCCTATTGTTTCTTTAACGAACTTATGGCTGTAGATCACCTCATTCGGACCTAATTCACTTGCTTGCACGGTATCAATGCGGGGGCATTCATTGTTTTCAGGAAAATACTCGCGTTTGACCGAAAATTTGTCTATTAAATTTTTTAGCGAAAGTCGACTACCCCGTCCGTCCTATGGTTTATTTAACGAACTTATGGCTATAGATCACCTCATTCGGACCTAATTCACTTGCTTGCACGGTATCAATGCGGGGGCATTCATAGTTTTCAGGAAAACGCTCGCGTTTGATCGAAAATTTGTCTATTAAATTTTTTAGCGAAAGTCGACTACCCCGTCCGTCCTATGGTTTCTTTAACGAACTTATGGCTATAGATCACCTCATTCGGACCTAATTCACTTGCTTGCACGGTATCAATGCGGGGGCATTCATAGTTTTCAGTAAAACACTCGCGTTTGATCGAAAATTTGTCTATTAAATTTTTTAGCGAAAGTCGACTACCCCGTCCGTCCTAATGTTTCTTTAACGAACTTATGGCTGTAGATCACCTCATTCGGACCTAATTCACTTGCTTGCACGGTATCAATGCGGGGGCATTCATAGTTTTCAGGAAAACACTCGCGTTTGACCGAAAATTTGTCTATTAAATTTTTTAGCGAAAGTCGACTACCCCGTCCGTCCTATGGTTTCTTTAACGAACTTATGGCTATAGATCACCTCATTCGGACCTAATTCACTTGCTTGCACGGTATCAATGCGGGGGCATTCATAGTTTTCAGTAAAACACTCGCGTTTGATCGAAAATTTGTCTATTAAATTTTTTAGCGAAAGTCGACTACCCCGTCCGTCCTAATGTTTCTTTAACGAACTTATGGCTGTAGATCACCTCATTCGGACCTAATTCACTTGCTTGCACGGTATCAATGCGGGGGCATTCATAGTTTTCAGGAAAACGCTCGCGTTTGACCGAAAATTTGTCTATTAAATTTTTTAGCGAAAGTCGACTACCCCGTCCGTCCTATGGTTTCTTTAACGAACTTATGGCTATAGATCACCTCATTCGGACCTAATTCACTTGCTTGCACGGTATCAATGCGGGGGCATTCATAGTTTTCAGGAAAACACTCGCGTTTGATCGAAAATTTGTCTATTAAATTTTTTAGCGAAAGTCGACTACCCCGTCCGTCCTAATGTTTCTTTAACGAACTTATGGCTGTAGATCACCTCATTCGGACCTAATTCACTTGCTTGCACGGTATCAATGCGGGGGCATTCATAGTTTTCAGGAAAACGCTCGCGTTTGATCGAAAATTTGTCTATTAAATTTTTTAGCGAAAGTCGACTACCCCGTCCGTCCTATGGTTTCTTTAACGAACTTATGGCTATAGATCACCTCATTCGGACCTAATTCACTTGCTTGCACGGTATCAATGCGGGGGCATTCATAGTTTTCAGGAAAACGCTCGCGTTTGACCGAAAATTTGTCTATTAAATTTTTTAGCGAAAGTCGACTACCCCGTCCGTCCTATGGTTTCTTTAACGAACTTATGGCTATAGATCACCTCATTCGGACCTAATTCACTTGCTTGCACGGTATCAATGCGGGGGCATTCATAGTTTTCAGTAAAACACTCGCGTTTGATCGAAAATTTGTCTATTAAATTTTTTAGCGAAAGTCGACTACCCCGTCCGTCCTAATGTTTCTTTAACGAACTTATGGCTGTAGATCACCTCATTCGGACCTAATTCACTTGCTTGCACGGTATCAATGCGGGGGCATTCATAGTTTTCAGGAAAACGCTCGCGTTTGACCGAAAATTTGTCTATTAAATTTTTTAGCGAAAGTCGACTACCCCGTCCGTCCTATTGTTTCTTTAACGAACTTATGGCTGTAGATCACCTCATTCGGACCTAATTCACTTGCTTGCACGGTATCAATGCGGGGGCATTCATAGTTTTCAGGAAAACGCTCGCGTTTGACCGAAAATTTGTCTATTAAATTTTTTAGCGAAAGTCGACTACCCCGTCCGTCCTATGGTTTCTTTAACGAACTTATGGCTATAGATCACCTCATTCGGACCTAATTCACTTGCTTGCACGGTATCAATGCGGGGGCATTCATAGTTTTCAGGAAAACGCTCGCGTTTGATCGAAAATTTGTCTATTAAATTTTTTAGCGAAAGTCGACTACCCCGTCCGTCCTATGGTTTCTTTAACGAACTTATGGCTATAGATCACCTCATTCGGACCTAATTCACTTGCTTGCACGGTATCAATGCGGGGGCATTCATAGTTTTCAGGAAAACGCTCGCGTTTGACCGAAAATTTGTCTATTAAATTTTTTAGCGAAAGTCGACTACCCCGTCCGTCCTATGGTTTCTTTAACGAACTTATGGCTATAGATCACCTCATTCGGACCTAATTCACTTGCTTGCACGGTATCAATGCGGGGGCATTCATAGTTTTCAGGAAAACGCTCGCGTTTGATCGAAAATTTGTCTATTAAATTTTTTAGCGAAAGTCGACTACCCCGTCCGTCCTATTGTTTCTTTAACGAACTTATGGCTGTAGATCACCTCATTCGGACCTAATTCACTTGCTTGCACGGTATCAATGCGGGGGCATTCATAGTTTTCAGGAAAACGCTCGCGTTTGACCGAAAATTTGTCTATTAAATTTTTTAGCGAAAGTCGACTACCCCGTCCGTCCTATGGTTTCTTTAACGAACTTATGGCTATAGATCACCTCATTCGGACCTAATTCACTTGCTTGCACGGTATCAATGCGGGGGCATTCATAGTTTTCAGGAAAACACTCGCGTTTGATCGAAAATTTGTCTATTAAATTTTTTAGCGAAAGTCGACTACCCCGTCCGTCCTATGGTTTCTTTAACGAACTTATGGCTATAGATCACCTCATTCGGACCTAATTCACTTGCTTGCACGGTATCAATGCGGGGGCATTCATAGTTTTCAGGAAAACACTCGCGTTTGACCGAAAATTTGTCTATTAAATTTTTTAGCGAAAGTCGACTACCCCGTCCGTCCTAATGGTTTCTTTAACGAACTTATGGCTGTAGATCACCTCATTCGGACCTAATTCACTTGCTTGCACGGTATCAATGCGGGGGCATTCATAGTTTTCAGGAAAACGCTCGCGTTTGACCGAAAATTTGTCTATTAAATTTTTTAGCGAAAGTCGACTACCCCGTCCGTCCTATGGTTTCTTTAACGAACTTATGGCTATAGATCACCTCATTCGGACCTAATTCACTTGCTTGCACGGTATCAATGCGGGGGCATTCATAGTTTTCAGTAAAACGCTCGCGTTTGATCGAAAATTTGTCTATTAAATTTTTTAGCGAAAGTCGACTACCCCGTCCGTGCTATTGTTTCTTTAACGAACTTATGGCTGTAGATCACCTCATTCGGACCTAATTCACTTGCTTGCACGGTATCAATGCGGGGGCATTCATAGTTTTCAGTAAAACGCTCGCGTTTAATCGAAAATTTGTCTATTAAATTTTTTAGGGAAGTCGACTACCCCGTCCGTCCTATCGTTTCTTTAACGAACTTATGGCTGTAGATCACCTCATTCGGACCTAATTCACTTGCTTGCACGGTATCAATGCGGGGGCATTCATAGTTTTCAGGAAAACACTCGCGTTTGATCGAAAATTTGTCTATTAAATTTTTTAGCGAAAGTCGACTACCCCATCCGTCCTATTGTTTCTTTAACGAACTTATGGCTGTAGATCACCTCATTCGGGCCTAATTCACTTGCTTGCACGGTATCAATGCGGGGGCATTCATTGTTTTCAGGAAAATACTCGCGTTTGACCGAAAATTTGTCTATTAAATTTTTTAGCGAAAGTCGACTACCCCGTCCGTCCTATTGTTTCTTTAACGAACTTATGGCTGTAGATCACCTCATTCGGACCTAATTCACTTGCTTGCACGGTATCAATGCGGGGGCATTCATAGTTTTCAGGAAAACGCTCGCGTTTGATCGAAAATTTGTTTATTAAATTTTTTTAGCGAAAGTCGACTACCCCGTCCGTCCTATGGTTTCTTTAACGAACTTATGGCTATAGATCACCTCATTCGGACCTAATTCACTTGCTTGCACGGTATCAATGCGGGGGCATTCATAGTTTTCAGGAAAACGCTCGCGTTTGATCGAAAATTTGTCTATTAAATTTTTTAGCGAAAGTCGACTACCCCGTCCGTCCTAATGTTTCTTTAACGAACTTATGGCTATAGATCACCTCATTCGGACCTAATTCACTTGCTTGCACGGTATCAATGCGGGGGCATTCATAGTTTTCAGGAAAACGCTCGCGTTTGACCGAAAATTTGTCTATTAAATTTTTTAGCGAAAGTCGACTACCCCGTCCGTCCTATGGTTTCTTTAACGAACTTATGGCTATAGATCACCTCATTCGGACCTAATTCACTTGCTTGCACGGTATCAATGCGGGGGCATTCATAGTTTTCAGTAAAACACTCGCGTTTGATCGAAAATTTGTCTATTAAATTTTTTAGCGAAAGTCGACTACCCCGTCCGTCCTAATGTTTCTTTAACGAACTTATGGCTGTAGATCACCTCATTCGGACCTAATTCACTTGCTTGCACGGTATCAATGCGGGGGCATTCATAGTTTTCAGGAAAACACTCGCGTTTGATCGAAAATTTGTCTATTAAATTTTTTAGCGAAAGTCGACTACCCCGTCCGTCCTAATGTTTCTTTAACGAACTTATGGCTGTAGATCACCTCATTCGGACCTAATTCACTTGCTTGCACGGTATCAATGCGGGGGCATTCATAGTTTTCAGGAAAACGCTCGCGTTTGATCGAAAATTTGTCTATTAAATTTTTTAGCGAAAGTCGACTACCCCGTCCGTCCTAATGTTTCTTTAACGAACTTATGGCTGTAGATCACCTCATTCGGACCTAATTCACTTGCTTGCACGGTATCAATGCGGGGGCATTCATAGTTTTCAGGAAAACACTCGCGTTTGATCGAAAATTTGTCTATTAAATTTTTTAGCGAAAGTCGACTACCCCGTCCGTCCTAATGTTTCTTTAACGAACTTATGGCTGTAGATCACCTCATTCGGACCTAATTCACTTGCTTGCACGGTATCAATGCGGGGGCATTCATAGTTTTCAGGAAAACGCTCGCGTTTGACCGAAAATTTGTCTATTAAATTTTTTAGCGAAAGTCGACTACCCCGTCCGTCCTATGGTTTCTTTAACGAACTTATGGCTGTAGATCACCTCATTCGGACCTAATTCACTTGCTTGCACGGTATCAATGCGGGGGCATTCATAGTTTTCAGGAAAACACTCGCGTTTGATCGAAAATTTGTCTATTAAATTTTTTAGCGAAAGTCGACTACCCCGTCCGTCCTAATGTTTCTTTAACGAACTTATGGCTGTAGATCACCTCATTCGGACCTAATTCACTTGCTTGCACGGTATCAATGCGGGGGCATTCATAGTTTTCAGGAAAACGCTCGCGTTTGATCGAAAATTTGTCTATTAAATTTTTTAGCGAAAGTCGACTACCCCGTCCGTCCTATCGTTTCTTTAACGAACTTATGGCTGTAGATCACCTCATTCGGACCTAATTCACTTGCTTGCACGGTATCAATGCGGGGGCATTCATAGTTTTCAGTAAAACACTCGCGTTTGATCGAAAATTTGTCTATTAAATTTTTTAGCGAAAGTCGACTACCCCGTCCGTCCTATTGTTTCTTTAACGAACTTATGGCTGTAGATCACCTCATTCGGACCTAATTCACTTGCTTGCACGGTATCAATGCGGGGGCATTCATAGTTTTCAGGAAAATACTCGCGTTTGACCGAAAATTTGTCTATTAAATTTTTTAGCGAAAGTCGACTACCCCGTCCGTCCTATTGTTTCTTTAAAGAACTTATGGCTGTAGATCACCTCATTCGGACCTAATTCACTTGCTTGCACGGTATCAATGCGGGGGCATTCATAGTTTTCAGGAAAACGCTCGCGTTTGATCGAAAATTTGTTTATTAAATTTTTTAGCGAAAGTCGACTACCCCGTCCGTCCTATGGTTTATTTAACGAACTTATGGCTATAGATCACCTCATTCGGACCTAATTCACTTGCTTGCACGGTATCAATGCGGGGGCATTCATAGTTTTCAGGAAAACGCTCGCGTTTGATCGAAAATTTGTCTATTAAATTTTTTAGCGAAAGTCGACTACCCCGTCCGTCCTATTGTTTCTTTAACGAACTTATGGCTATAGATCACCTCATTCGGACCTAATTCACTTGCTTGCACGGTATCAATGCGGGGGCATTCATAGTTTTCAGGAAAACGCTCGCGTTTGATCGAAAATTTGTCTATTAAATTTTTTAGCGAAAGTCGACTACCCCGTCCGTCCTATGGTTTCTTTAACGAACTTATGGCTATAGATCACCTCATTCGGACCTAATTCACTTGCTTGCACGGTATCAATGCGGGGGCATTCATAGTTTTCAGGAAAACGCTCGCGTTTGATCGAAAATTTGTCTATTAAATTTTTTAGCGAAAGTCGACTACCCCGTCCGTCCTATTGTTTCTTTAACGAACTTATGGCTGTAGATCACCTCATTCGGACCTAATTCACTTGCTTGCACGGTATCAATGCGGGGGCATTCATAGTTTTCAGGAAAACACTCGCGTTTGATCGAAAATTTGTCTATTAAATTTTTTAGCGAAAGTCGACTACCCCGTCCGTCCTAATGTTTCTTTAACGAACTTATGGCTGTAGATCACCTCATTCGGACCTAATTCACTTGCTTGCACGGTATCAATGCGGGGGCATTCATAGTTTTCAGGAAAACGCTCGCGTTTGATCGAAAATTTGTCTATTAAATTTTTTAGCGAAAGTCGACTACCCCGTCCGTCCTATGGTTTCTTTAACGAACTTATGGCTGTAGATCACCTCATTCGGACCTAATTCACTTGCTTGCACGGTATCAATGCGGGGGCATTCATAGTTTTCAGGAAAACACTCGCGTTTGATCGAAAATTTGTCTATTAAATTTTTTAGCGAAAGTCGACTACCCCGTCCGTCCTATTGTTTCTTTAACGAACTTATGGCTGTAGATCACCTCATTCGGACCTAATTCACTTGCTTGCACGGTATCAATGCGGGGGCATTCATAGTTTTCAGGAAAACGCTCGCGTTTGATCGAAAATTTGTCTATTAAATTTTTTAGCGAAAGTCGACTACCCCGTCCGTCCTATGGTTTCTTTAACGAACTTATGGCTGTAGATCACCTCATTCGGACCTAATTCACTTGCTTGCACGGTATCAATGCGGGGGCATTCATAGTTTTCAGTAAAACGCTCGCGTTTGATCGAAAATTTGTCTATTAAATTTTTTAGCGAAAGTCGACTACCCCGTCCGTCCTATTGTTTCTTTAACGAACTTATGGCTGTAGATCACCTCATTCGGACCTAATTCACTTGCTTGCACGGTATCAATGCGGGGGCATTCATAGTTTTCAGTAAAACACTCGCGTTTGATCGAAAATTTGTCTATTAAATTTTTTAGCGAAAGTCGACTACCCCGTCCGTCCTATTGTTTCTTTAACGAACTTATGGCTGTAGATCACCTCATTCGGACCTAATTCACTTGCTTGCACGGTATCAATGCGGGGGCATTCATAGTTTTCAGGAAAACACTCGCGTTTGACCGAAAATTTGTCTATTAAATTTTTTAGCGAAAGTCGACTACCCCGTCCGTCCTATTGTTTCTTTAACGAACTTATGGCTGTAGATCACCTCATTCGGACCTAATTCACTTGCTTGCACGGTATCAATGCGGGGGCATTCATAGTTTTCAGGAAAACGCTCGCGTTTGATCGAAAATTTGTCTATTAAATTTTTTAGCGAAAGTCGACTACCCCGTCCGTCCTATGGTTTCTTTAACGAACTTATGGCTATAGATCACCTCATTCGGACCTAATTCACTTGCTTGCACGGTATCAATGCGGGGGCATTCATAGTTTTCAGGAAAACGCTCGCGTTTGATCGAAAATTTGTCTATTAAATTTTTTAGCGAAAGTCGACTACCCCGTCCGTCCTAATGTTTCTTTAACGAACTTATGGCTATAGATCACCTCATTCGGACCTAATTCACTTGCTTGCACGGTATCAATGCGGGGGCATTCATAGTTTTCAGGAAAACGCTCGCGTTTGACCGAAAATTTGTCTATTAAATTTTTTAGCGAAAGTCGACTACCCCGTCCGTCCTATGGTTTCTTTAACGAACTTATGGCTATAGATCACCTCATTCGGACCTAATTCACTTGCTTGCACGGTATCAATGCGGGGGCATTCATAGTTTTCAGTAAAACACTCGCGTTTGATCGAAAATTTGTCTATTAAATTTTTTAGCGAAAGTCGACTACCCCGTCCGTCCTAATGTTTCTTTAACGAACTTATGGCTGTAGATCACCTCATTCGGACCTAATTCACTTGCTTGCACGGTATCAATGCGGGGGCATTCATAGTTTTCAGGAAAACACTCGCGTTTGATCGAAAATTTGTCTATTAAATTTTTTAGCGAAAGTCGACTACCCCGTCCGTCCTAATGGTTTCTTTAACGAACTTATGGCTGTAGATCACCTCATTCGGACCTAATTCACTTGCTTGCACGGTATCAATGCGGGGGCATTCATAGTTTTCAGGAAAACGCTCGCGTTTGATCGAAAATTTGTCTATTAAATTTTTTAGCGAAAGTCGACTACCCCGTCCGTCCTAATGTTTCTTTAACGAACTTATGGCTGTAGATCACCTCATTCGGACCTAATTCACTTGCTTGCACGGTATCAATGCGGGGGCATTCATAGTTTTCAGGAAAACACTCGCGTTTGATCGAAAATTTGTCTATTAAATTTTTTAGCGAAAGTCGACTACCCCGTCCGTCCTAATGTTTCTTTAACGAACTTATGGCTGTAGATCACCTCATTCGGACCTAATTCACTTGCTTGCACGGTATCAATGCGGGGGCATTCATAGTTTTCAGGAAAACGCTCGCGTTTGACCGAAAATTTGTCTATTAAATTTTTTAGCGAAAGTCGACTACCCCGTCCGTCCTATGGTTTCTTTAACGAACTTATGGCTATAGATCACCTCATTCGGACCTAATTCACTTGCTTGCACGGTATCAATGCGGGGGCATTCATAGTTTTCAGGAAAACACTCGCGTTTGATCGAAAATTTGTCTATTAAATTTTTTAGCGAAAGTCGACTACCCCGTCCGTCCTATTGTTTCTTTAACGAACTTATGGCTGTAGATCACCTCATTCGGACCTAATTCACTTGCTTGCACGGTATCAATGCGGGGGCATTCATAGTTTTCAGGAAAACGCTCGCGTTTGATCGAAAATTTGTCTATTAAATTTTTTAGCGAAAGTCGACTACCCCGTCCGTCCTATTGTTTCTTTAACGAACTTATGGCTGTAGATCACCTCATTCGGACCTAATTCACTTGCTTGCACGGTATCAATGCGGGGGCATTCATAGTTTTCAGGAAAACACTCGCGTTTGATCGAAAATTTGTCTATTAAATTTTTTAGCGAAAGTCGACTACCCCGTCCGTCCTATTGTTTCTTTAACGAACTTATGGCTGTAGATCACCTCATTCGGACCTAATTCACTTGCTTGCACGGTATCAATGCGGGGGCATTCATAGTTTTCAGGAAAACACTCGCGTTTGACCGAAAATTTGTCTATTAAATTTTTTAGCGAAAGTCGACTACCCCGTCCGTCCTATGGTTTCTTTAACGAACTTATGGCTGTAGATCACCTCATTCGGACCTAATTCACTTGCTTGCACGGTATCAATGCGGGGGCATTCATAGTTTTCAGGAAAACGCTCGCGTTTGATCGAAAATTTGTCTATTAAATTTTTTTAGCGAAAGTCGACTACCCCGTCCGTCCTATGGTTTCTTTAACGAACTTATGGCTATAGATCACCTCATTCGGACCTAATTCACTTGCTTGCACGGTATCAATGCGGGGGCATTCATAGTTTTCAGGAAAACGCTCGCGTTTGATCGAAAATTTGTCTATTAAATTTTTTAGCGAAAGTCGACTACCCCGTCCGTCCTATTGTTTCTTTAACGAACTTATGGCTATAGATCACCTCATTCGGACCTAATTCACTTGCTTGCACGGTATCAATGCGGGGGCATTCATAGTTTTCAGGAAAACGCTCGCGTTTGACCGAAAATTTGTCTATTAAATTTTTTAGCGAAAGTCGACTACCCCGTCCGTCCTATGGTTTCTTTAACGAACTTATGGCTATAGATCACCTCATTCGGACCTAATTCACTTGCTTGCACGGTATCAATGCGGGGGCATTCATAGTTTTCAGTAAAACACTCGCGTTTGATCGAAAATTTGTCTATTAAATTTTTTAGCGAAAGTCGACTACCCCGTCCGTCCTAATGTTTCTTTAACGAACTTATGGCTGTAGATCACCTCATTCGGACCTAATTCACTTGCTTGCACGGTATCAATGCGGGGGCATTCATAGTTTTCAGGAAAACACTCGCGTTTGATCGAAAATTTGTCTATTAAATTTTTTAGCGAAAGTCGACTACCCCGTCCGTCCTATTGTTTCTTTAACGAACTTATGGCTGTAGATCACCTCATTCGGACCTAATTCACTTGCTTGCACGGTATCAATGCGGGGGCATTCATAGTTTTCAGGAAAACGCTCGCGTTTGATCGAAAATTTGTCTATTAAATTTTTTAGCGAAAGTCGACTACCCCGTCCGTCCTATGGTTTCTTTAACGAACTTATGGCTGTAGATCACCTCATTCGGACCTAATTCACTTGCTTGCACGGTATCAATGCGGGGGCATTCATAGTTTTCAGGAAAACACTCGCGTTTGATCGAAAATTTGTCTATTAAATTTTTTAGCGAAAGTCGACTACCCCGTCCGTCCTATTGTTTCTTTAACGAACTTATGGCTGTAGATCACCTCATTCGGACCTAATTCACTTGCTTGCACGGTATCAATGCGGGGGCATTCATAGTTTTCAGGAAAACGCTCGCGTTTGATCGAAAATTTGTCTATTAAATTTTTTAGCGAAAGTCGACTACCCCGTCCGTCCTATTGTTTCTTTAACGAACTTATGGCTGTAGATCACCTCATTCGGACCTAATTCACTTGCTTGCACGGTATCAATGCGGGGGCATTCATAGTTTTCAGGAAAACGCTCGCGTTTGATCGAAAATTTGTCTATTAAATTTTTTAGCGAAAGTCGACTACCCCGTCCGTCCTATGGTTTCTTTAACGAACTTATGGCTGTAGATCACCTCATTCGGACCTAATTCACTTGCTTGCACGGTATCAATGCGGGGGCATTCATAGTTTTCAGGAAAACACTCGCGTTTGATCGAAAATTTGTCTATTAAATTTTTTAGCGAAAGTCGACTACCCCGTCCGTCCTAATGTTTCTTTAACGAACTTATGGCTGTAGATCACCTCATTCGGACCTAATTCACTTGCTTGCACGGTATCAATGCGGGGGCATTCATAGTTTTCAGGAAAACACTCGCGTTTGACCGAAAATTTGTCTATTAAATTTTTTAGCGAAAGTCGACTACCCCGTCCGTCCTATGGTTTCTTTAACGAACTTATGGCTGTAGATCACCTCATTCGGACCTAATTCACTTGCTTGCACGGTATCAATGCGGGGGCATTCATAGTTTTCAGGAAAACGCTCGCGTTTGATCGAAAATTTGTCTATTAAATTTTTTAGCGAAAGTCGACTACCCCGTCCGTCCTATGGTTTCTTTAACGAACTTATGGCTATAGATCACCTCATTCGGACCTAATTCACTTGCTTGCACGGTATCAATGCGGGGGCATTCATAGTTTTCAGGAAAACGCTCGCGTTTGATCGAAAATTTGTCTATTAAATTTTTTAGCGAAAGTCGACTACCCCGTCCGTCCTATGGTTTCTTTAACGAACTTATGGCTATAGATCACCTCATTCGGACCTAATTCACTTGCTTGCACGGTATCAATGCGGGGGCATTCATAGTTTTCAGGAAAACGCTCGCGTTTGATCGAAAATTTGTCTATTAAATTTTTTAGCGAAAGTCGACTACCCCGTCCGTCCTATTGTTTCTTTAACGAACTTATGGCTGTAGATCACCTCATTCGGACCTAATTCACTTGCTTGCACGGTATCAATGCGGGGGCATTCATAGTTTTCAGGAAAACGCTCGCGTTTGATCGAAAATTTGTCTATTAAATTTTTTAGCGAAAGTCGACTACCCCGTCCGTCCTATTGTTTCTTTAACGAACTTATGGCTGTAGATCACCTCATTCGGACCTAATTCACTTGCTTGCACGGTATCAATGCGGGGGCATTCATAGTTTTCAGGAAAACACTCGCGTTTGATCGAAAATTTGTCTATTAAATTTTTTAGCGAAAGTCGACTACCCCGTCCGTCCTATTGTTTCTTTAACGAACTTATGGCTGTAGATCACCTCATTCGGACCTAATTCACTTGCTTGCACGGTATCAATGCGGGGGCATTCATAGTTTTCAGGAAAACACTCGCGTTTGACCGAAAATTTGTCTATTAAATTTTTTAGCGAAAGTCGACTACCCCGTCCGTCCTATTGTTTCTTTAACGAACTTATGGCTGTAGATCACCTCATTCGGACCTAATTCACTTGCTTGCACGGTATCAATGCGGGGGCATTCATAGTTTTCAGGAAAACGCTCGCGTTTGATCGAAAATTTGTCTATTAAATTTTTTAGCGAAAGTCGACTACCCCGTCCGTCCTATGGTTTCTTTAACGAACTTATGGCTATAGATCACCTCATTCGGACCTAATTCACTTGCTTGCACGGTATCAATGCGGGGGCATTCATAGTTTTCAGGAAAACACTCGCGTTTGATCGAAAATTTGTCTATTAAATTTTTTAGCGAAAGTCGACTACCCCGTCCGTCCTATTGTTTCTTTAACGAACTTATGGCTATAGATCACCTCATTCGGACCTAATTCACTTGCTTGCACGGTATCAATGCGGGGGCATTCATAGTTTTCAGGAAAACGCTCGCGTTTGACCGAAAATTTGTCTATTAAATTTTTTAGCGAAAGTCGACTACCCCGTCCGTCCTATGGTTTCTTTAACGAACTTATGGCTATAGATCACCTCATTCGGACCTAATTCACTTGCTTGCACGGTATCAATGCGGGGGCATTCATAGTTTTCAGTAAAACACTCGCGTTTGATCGAAAATTTGTCTATTAAATTTTTTAGCGAAAGTCGACTACCCCGTCCGTCCTATTGTTTCTTTAACGAACTTATGGCTGTAGATCACCTCATTCGGACCTAATTCACTTGCTTGCACGGTATCAATGCGGGGGCATTCATAGTTTTCAGGAAAACACTCGCGTTTGACCGAAAATTTGTCTATTAAATTTTTTAGCGAAAGTCGACTACCCCGTCCGTCCTAATGTTTCTTTAACGAACTTATGGCTGTAGATCACCTCATTCGGACCTAATTCACTTGCTTGCACGGTATCAATGCGGGGGCATTCATAGTTTTCAGGAAAACGCTCGCGTTTGATCGAAAATTTGTCTATTAAATTTTTTAGCGAAAGTCGACTACCCCGTCCGTCCTATTGTTTCTTTAACGAACTTATGGCTGTAGATCACCTCATTCGGACCTAATTCACTTGCTTGCACGGTATCAATGCGGGGGCATTCATAGTTTTCAGGAAAACACTCGCGTTTGACCGAAAATTTGTCTATTAAATTTTTTAGCGAAAGTCGACTACCCCGTCCGTCCTAATGTTTCTTTAACGAACTTATGGCTGTAGATCACCTCATTCGGACCTAATTCACTTGCTTGCACGGTATCAATGCGGGGGCATTCATAGTTTTCAGGAAAACGCTCGCGTTTGACCGAAAATTTGTCTTTAAATTTTTTAGCGAAAGTCGACTACCCCGTCCGTCCTATGGTTTCTTTAACGAACTTATGGCTATAGATCACCTCATTCGGACCTAATTCACTTGCCTGCACGGTATCAATGCGAGGGCATTCATAGTTTTCAGTTAAACGCTCGCGTTTGATCGAAAATTTGTCAATTAAATTTTTTTGCGAAAGTCGACTACCCCGTTCGTGCTATTGTTTCTTTAACGAACTTATGGCTGTAGATCACCTCATTCGGACCTAATTCACTTGCCTGCACGGTATCAATGCGAGGGCAATCATAGTTTTCAGTTAAACGCTCGTGTTTAATCGAAAATTTGTCTATTAAATTTTTTAGAGGAAGTCGACTACCCCGTTCGTGCTATCGTTTCTTTAACGAACTTATGGCTGTAGATCACCTCATTCGGACCTAATTTACTTGCTTGCACGGTATCAATGCGAGGGCAATCATAGTTTTCAGCAAAACACTCGCGTTTGATCGAAAATTTGTCTATTAAATTTTTTAGCGAAAGTCGACTACCCCATCCGTCCTATTGTTTCTTTAACGAACTTATGGCTGTAGATCACCTCATTCGGGCCTAATTCACTTGCTTGCACGGTATCAATGCGGGGGCATTCATTGTTTTCAGGAAAATACTCGCGTTTGACAGAAAATTTGTCTATTAAATTTTTTTAGGGAAAGTCGACTACCCCGTCCGTCCTATTGTTTCTTTAAAGAAATTATGGCTGTAGATCACCTCATTCGGACCTAATTCACTTGCTTGCACGGTATCAATGCGGGGGCATTCATAGTTTACAGGAAAACGCTCGCGTTTGATCGAAAATTTGTTTATTAAATTTTTTAGCGAAAGTCGACTACCCCGTCCGTCCTATGGTTTATTTAACGAACTTATGACTATAGATCACCTCATTCGGACCTAATTCACTTGCTTGCACGGTATCAATGCGGGGGAATTCATAGTTTTCAGGAAAACGCTCGCGTTTGATCGAAAATTTGTCTATTAAATTTTTTAGCGAATGTCGACTACCCCGTCCGTCCTAATGTTTCTTTAACGAACTTATGGCTATAGATCACCTCATTCGGACCTAATTCACTTGCTTGCACGGTATCAATGCGGGGGCATTCATGGTTTTCAGGAAAACGCTCGCGTTTGACCGAAAATTTGTCTTAAATTTTTTAGCGAAAGTCGACTACCCCGTCCGTCCTATGGTTTCTTTAACGAACTTATGGCTATAGATCACCTCATTCGGACCTAATTCACTTGCTTGCACGGTATCAATGCGGGGGCATTCATAGTTTTCAGTAAAACACTCGCGTTTGATCGAAAATTTGTCTATTAAATTTTTTAGAGAAAGTCGACTACCCCGTCCGTGCTAATGTTTCTTTAACGAACTTATGGCTGTAGATCACCTCATTCGGACCTAATTCACTTGCTTGCACGGTATCAATGCGGGGGCATTCATAGTTTTCAGGAAAACACTCGCGTTTGATCGAAAATTTGTCTATTAAATTTTTTAGCGAAAGTCGACTACCCCGTCCGTCCTAATGTTTCTTTAACGAACTTATGGCTGTAGATCACCTCATTCGGACCTAATTCACTTGCATGCACGGTATCAATGCGGGGACATTCGTAGTTTTCAGGAAAACGCTCGCGTTTGATCGAAAATTTGTCTATTAAATTTTTTAGAGAAAGTCGACTACCCCGTCCGTCCTAATGTTTCTTTAACGAACTGTAGATCACCTCATTCGGACCTAATTCACTTGCTTGCACGGTATCAATGCGGGGGCATTCATAGTTTTCAGGAAAACACTCGCGTTTGATCGAAAATTTGTCTATTAAATTTTTTAGCGAAAGTCGACTACCCCGTCCGTCCTAATGTTTCATTAACGAACTTATGGCTGTAGATCACCTCATTCGGACCTAATTCACTTGCTTGCACGGTATCAATGCGGGGACATTCGTAGTTTTCAGGAAAACGCTCGCGTTTGATCGAAAATTTGTCTATTAAATTTTTTAGAGAAAGTCGACTACCCCGTCCGTCCTAATGTTTCTTTAACGATCTTATGGCTGTAGATCACCTCATTCGGACCTAATTCACTTGCTTGCACGGTATCAATGCGGGGGCATTCATAGTTTTCAGGAAAACACTCGCGTTTGATCGAAAATTTGTCTATTAAATTTTTTAGCGAAAGTCGACTACCCCGTCCGTCCTAATGTTTCTTTAACGAACTTATGGCTGTAGATCACCTCATTCGGACCTAATTCACTTGCTTGCACGGTATCAATGCGGGGGCATTCATAGTTTTCAGTAAAACACTCGCGTTTGATCGAAAATTTGTCTATTAAATTTTTTAGCGAAAGTCGACTACCCTGTCCGTCCTAATGTTTCTTTAACGAACTTATGGCTGTAGATCACCTCATTCGGACCTAATTCACTTGCTTGCACGGTATCAATGCGGGGGCATTCATAGTTTTCAGGAAAACACTCGCGTTTGATCGAAAATTTGTCTATTAAATTTTTTTGCGAAAGTCGACTACCCCGTCCGTCCTATTGTTTCTTTAACGAACTTATGGCTGTAGATCACCTCATTCGGACCTAATTCACTTGCTTGCACGGTATCAATGCGGGGGCATTCATAGTTTACAGGAAAACGCTCGCGTTTGATCGAAAATTTGTTTATTAAATTTTTTAGCGAAAGTCGACTACCCCGTCCGTCCTATGGTTTATTTAACGAACTTATGGCTATAGATCACCTCATTCGGACCTAATTCACTTGCTTGCACGGTATCAATGCGGGGGCATTCATAGTTTTCAGGAAAACGCTCGCGTTTGATCGAAAATTTGTCTATTAAATTTTTTAGCGAAAGTCGACTACCCCGTCCGTCCTATGGTTTCTTTAACGAACTTATGGCTATAGATCACCTCATTCGGACCTAATTCACTTGCTTGCACGGTATCAATGCGGGGGAATTCATAGTTTTCAGGAAAACACTCGCGTTTGATCGAAAATTTGTCTATTAAATTTTTTAGCGAAAGTCGACTACCCCGTCCGTCCTATTGTTTCTTTAACGAACTTATGGCTGTAGATCACCTCATTCGGACCTAATTCACTTGCTTGCACGGTATCAATGCGGGGGCATTCATAGTTTTCAGGAAAACGCTCGCGTTTGATCGAAAATTTGTTTATTAAATTTTTTAGCGAAAGTCGACTACCCCGTCCGTCCTATGGTTTCTTTAACGAACTTATGGCTATAGATCACCTCATTCGGACCTAATTCACTTGCTTGCACGGTATCAATGCGGGGGCATTCATAGTTTTCAGGAAAACGCTCGCGTTTGACCGAAAATTTGTCTATTAAATTTTTTAGCGAAAGTCGACTACCCCGTCCGTCCTATGGTTTCTTTAACGAACTTATGGCTATAGATCACCTCATTCGGACCTAATTCACTTGCTTGCACGGTATCAATGCGGGGGCATTCATAGTTTTCAGTAAAACGCTCGCGTTTGATCGAAAATTTGTCTATTAAATTTTTTAGCGAAAGTCGACTACCCCGTCCGTCCTATTGTTTCTTTAACGAACTTATGGCTGTAGATCACCTCATTCGGACCTAATTCACTTGCTTGCACGGTATCAATGCGGGGGCATTCATAGTTTTCAGGAAAACGCTCGCGTTTGACCGAAAATTTGTCTATTAAATTTTTTAGCGAAAGTCGACTACCCCGTCCGTCCTATGGTTTCTTTAACGAACTTATGGCTATAGATCACCTCATTCGGACCTAATTCACTTGCTTGCACGGTATCAATGCGGGGGCATTCATAGTTTTCAGGAAAACGCTCGCGTTTGATCGAAAATTTGTCTATTAAATTTTTTAGCGAAAGTCGACTACCCCGTCCGTCCTATTGTTTCTTTAACGAACTTATGGCTATAGATCACCTCATTCGGACCTAATTCACTTGCTTGCACGGTATCAATGCGGGGGCATTCATAGTTTTCAGGAAAACGCTCGCGTTTGATCGAAAATTTGTCTATTAAATTTTTTAGCGAAAGTCGACTACCCCGTCCGTCCTATGGTTTCTTTAACGAACTTATGGCTATAGATCACCTCATTCGGACCTAATTCACTTGCTTGCACGGTATCAATGCGGGGGCATTCATAGTTTTCAGGAAAACGCTCGCGTTTGATCGAAAATTTGTCTATTAAATTTTTTAGCGAAAGTCGACTACCCCGTCCGTCCTATTGTTTCTTTAAAGAACTTATGGCTGTAGATCACCTCATTCGGACCTAATTCACTTGCTTGCACGGTATCAATGCGGGGGCATTCATAGTTTTCAGGAAAACGCTCGCGTTTGACCGAAAATTTGTCTATTAAATTTTTTAGCGAAAGTCGACTACCCCGTCCGTCCTATGGTTTCTTTAACGAACTTATGGCTATAGATCACCTCATTCGGACCTAATTCACTTGCTTGCACGGTATCAATGCGGGGGCATTCATAGTTTTCAGGAAAACGCTCGCGTTTGATCGAAAATTTGTCTATTAAATTTTTTAGCGAAAGTCGACTACCCCGTCCGTCCTATGGTTTCTTTAACGAACTTATGGCTATAGATCACCTCATTCGGACCTAATTCACTTGCTTGCACGGTATCAATGCGGGGGCATTCATAGTTTTCAGGAAAACGCTCGCGTTTGACCGAAAATTTGTCATTAAATTTTTTAGCGAAAGTCGACTACCCCGTCCGTCCTATGGTTTCTTTAACGAACTTATGGCTATAGATCACCTCATTCGGACCTAATTCACTTGCTTGCACGGTATCAATGCGGGGGCATTCATAGTTTTCAGTAAAACACTCGCGTTTGATCGAAAATTTGTCTATTAAATTTTTTAGCGAAAGTCGACTACCCCGTCCGTCCTATGGTTTCTTTAACGAACTTATGGCTATAGATCACCTCATTCGGACCTAATTCACTTGCTTGCACGGTATCAATGCGGGGGCATTCATAGTTTTCAGGAAAACACTCGCGTTTGACCGAAAATTTGTCTTTTAAATTTTTTAGCGAAAGTCGACTACCCCGTCCGTCCTATGGTTTCTTTAACGAACTTATGGCTATAGATCACCTCATTCGGACCTAATTCACTTGCTTGCACGGTATCAATGCGGGGGCATTCATAGTTTTCAGGAAAACGCTCGCGTTTGATCGAAAATTTGTCTATTAAATTTTTTAGCGAAAGTCGACTACCCCGTCCGTCCTATGGTTTCTTTAACGAACTTATGGCTATAGATCACCTCATTCGGACCTAATTCACTTGCTTGCACGGTATCAATGCGGGGGCATTCATAGTTTTCAGGAAAACGCTCGCGTTTGACCGAAAATTTGTCTATTAAATTTTTTAGCGAAAGTCGACTACCCCGTCCGTCCTATGGTTTCTTTAACGAACTTATGGCTATAGATCACCTCATTCGGACCTAATTCACTTGCTTGCACGGTATCAATGCGGGGGCATTCATAGTTTTCAGTTAAACGCTCGCGTTTGATCGAAAATTTGTCAATTAAATTTTTTAGCGAAAGTCGACTACCCCGTCCGTCCTATTGTTTCTTTAAAGAAATTATGGCTGTAGATCACCTCATTCGGACCTAATTCACTTGCTTGCACGGTATCAATGCGGGGGCATTCATAGTTTTCAGGAAAACGCTCGCGTTTGACCGAAAATTTGTCTATTAAATTTTTTAGCGAAAGTCGACTACCCCGTCCGTCCTATGGTTTCTTTAACGAACTTATGGCTATAGATCACCTCATTCGGACCTAATTCACTTGCTTGCACGGTATCAATGCGGGGGCATTCATAGTTTTCAGGAAAACACTCGCGTTTGATCGAAAATTTGTCTATTAAATTTTTTAGCGAAAGTCGACTACCCCGTCCGTCCTATGGTTTCTTTAACGAACTTATGGCTATAGATCACCTCATTCGGACCTAATTCACTTGCTTGCACGGTATCAATGCGGGGGCATTCATAGTTTTCAGGAAAACACTCGCGTTTGACCGAAAATTTGTCTATTAAATTTTTTAGCGAAAGTCGACTACCCCGTCCGTCCTATTGTTTCTTTAACGAACTTATGGCTGTAGATCACCTCATTCGGACCTAATTCACTTGCTTGCACGGTATCAATGCGGGGGCATTCATAGTTTTCAGGAAAACGCTCGCGTTTGACCGAAAATTTGTCTATTAAATTTTTTAGCGAAAGTCGACTACCCCGTCCGTCCTATGGTTTCTTTAACGAACTTATGGCTATAGATCACCTCATTCGGACCTAATTCACTTGCTTGCACGGTATCAATGCGGGGGCATTCATAGTTTTCAGTAAAACACTCGCGTTTGATCGAAAATTTGTCTATTAAATTTTTTAGCGAAAGTCGACTACCCCGTCCGTCCTATTGTTTCTTTAACGAACTTATGGCTGTAGATCACCTCATTCGGACCTAATTCACTTGCTTGCACGGTATCAATGCGGGGGCATTCATAGTTTTCAGTAAAACGCTCGCGTTTGATCGAAAATTTGTCTATTAAATTTTTTAGCGAAAGTCGACTACCCCGTCCGTCCTATTGTTTCTTTAACGAACTTATGGCTGTAGATCACCTCATTCGGACCTAATTCACTTGCTTGCACGGTATCAATGCGGGGGCATTCATAGTTTTCAGTAAAACGCTCGCGTTTGATCGAAAATTTGTCTATTAAATTTTTTAGAGGAAGTCGACTACCCCGTTCGTGCTATCGTTTCTTTAACGAACTTATGGCTGTAGATCACCTCATTCGGACCTAATTCACTTGCTTGCACGGTATCAATGCGAGGGCATTCATAGTTTTCAGTAAAACACTCGCGTTTGATCGAAAATTTGTCTATTAAATTTTTTAGCGAAAGTCGACTACCCCATCCGTCCTATTGTTTCTTTAACGAACTTATGGCTGTAGATCACCTCATTCGGGCCTAATTCACTTGCTTGCACGGTATCAATGCGGGGGCATTCATTGTTTTCAGGAAAATACTCGCGTTTGACCGAAAATTTGTCTATTAAATTTTTTAGCGAAAGTCGACTACCCCGTCCGTCCTATTGTTTCTTTAAAGAAATTATGGCTGTAGATCACCTCATTCGGACCTAATTCACTTGCTTGCACGGTATCAATGCGGGGGCATTCATAGTTTTCAGGAAAACGCTCGCGTTTGATCGAAAATTTGTTTATTAAATTTTTTAGCGAAAGTCGACTACCCCGTCCGTCCTATGGTTTATTTAACGAACTTATGGCTATAGATCACCTCATTCGGACCTAATTCACTTGCTTGCACGGTATCAATGCGGGGGCATTCATAGTTTTCAGGAAAACACTCGCGTTTGATCGAAAATTTGTCTATTAAATTTTTTAGCGAAAGTCGACTACCCCGTCCGTCCTAATGGTTTCTTTAACGAACTTATGGCTATAGATCACCTCATTCGGACCTAATTCACTTGCTTGCACGGTATCAATGCGGGGGCATTCATAGTTTTCAGGAAAACGCTCGCGTTTGACCGAAAATTTGTCTATTAAATTTTTTAGCGAAAGTCGACTACCCCGTCCGTCCTATGGTTTCTTTAACGAACTTATGGCTATAGATCACCTCATTCGGACCTAATTCACTTGCTTGCACGGTATCAATGCGGGGGCATTCATAGTTTTCAGTAAAACACTCGCGTTTGATCGAAAATTTGTCTATTAAATTTTTTAGCGAAAGTCGACTACCCCGTCCGTCCTAATGTTTCTTTAACGAACTTATGGCTGTAGATCACCTCATTCGGACCTAATTCACTTGCTTGCACGGTATCAATGCGGGGGCATTCATAGTTTTCAGGAAAACGCTCGCGTTTGATCGAAAATTTGTCTATTAAATTTTTTAGCGAAAGTCGACTACCCCGTCCGTCCTAATGTTTCTTTAACGAACTTATGGCTGTAGATCACCTCATTCGGACCTAATTCACTTGCTTGCACGGTATCAATGCGGGGGCATTCATAGTTTTCAGGAAAACGCTCGCGTTTGATCGAAAATTTGTCTATTAAATTTTTTAGCGAAAGTCGACTACCCCGTCCGTCCTAATGTTTCTTTAACGAACTTATGGCTGTAGATCACCTCATTCGGACCTAATTCACTTGCTTGCACGGTATCAATGCGGGGGCATTCATAGTTTTCAGGAAAACACTCGCGTTTGATCGAAAATTTGTCTATTAAATTTTTTAGCGAAAGTCGACTACCCCGTCCGTCCTAATGTTTCTTTAACGAACTTATGGCTGTAGATCACCTCATTCGGACCTAATTCACTTGCTTGCACGGTATCAATGCGGGGGCATTCATAGTTTTCAGGAAAACGCTCGCGTTTGACCGAAAATTTGTCTATTAAATTTTTTAGCGAAAGTCGACTACCCCGTCCGTCCTATGGTTTCTTTAACGAACTTATGGCTATAGATCACCTCATTCGGACCTAATTCACTTGCTTGCACGGTATCAATGCGGGGGCATTCATAGTTTTCAGGAAAACGCTCGCGTTTGATCGAAAATTTGTCTATTAAATTTTTTAGCGAAAGTCGACTACCCCGTCCGTCCTAATGTTTCTTTAACGAACTTATGGCTGTAGATCACCTCATTCGGACCTAATTCACTTGCTTGCACGGTATCAATGCGGGGGCATTCATAGTTTTCAGGAAAACGCTCGCGTTTGACCGAAAATTTGTCTATTAAATTTTTTAGCGAAAGTCGACTACCCCGTCCGTCCTATGGTTTCTTTAACGAACTTATGGCTATAGATCACCTCATTCGGACCTAATTCACTTGCTTGCACGGTATCAATGCGGGGGCATTCATAGTTTTCAGTAAAACGCTCGCGTTTGATCGAAAATTTGTCTATTAAATTTTTTAGCGAAAGTCGACTACCCCGTCCGTCCTATGGTTTCTTTAACGAACTTATGGCTATAGATCACCTCATTCGGACCTAATTCACTTGCTTGCACGGTATCAATGCGGGGGCATTCATAGTTTTCAGTAAAACACTCGCGTTTGATCGAAAATTTGTCTATTAAATTTTTTAGCGAAAGTCGACTACCCCGTCCGTCCTATGGTTTCTTTAACGAACTTATGGCTATAGATCACCTCATTCGGACCTAATTCACTTGCTTGCACGGTATCAATGCGGGGGCATTATGTTTTCAGTAAAACGCTCGCGTTTGATCGAAAATTTGTCTATTAAATTTTTTAGCGAGTGACTACCCCGTCCGTCCTATGTTTTCTTTAAAAAAACAAACTAATTGCAAGTACCATAGTAGGAAAATAACGCGGCAATGCTGCAGAAATAATCGGCCCCCCGTTTAGAAATTAACACCTGGCCCTTAATTAAATTAGTGCTCGAACAAAGTTTCGGCGATTGTCGATCCGAAAACACATTAATAAATACCTTCATAACATCATCGCCATTAAAATCGGAAACCCTGATAGAATTTGCAACACGGCTACAAATATTAAGAAGTCTACTAGTAAGCAAGGCAAACGAAGAAACAAAATTAATTAAAGTCGAATATTACGAACAACTCACCTTAAAAGCTTACGTAATGTACCTACCGCCGAATATCCAAACTATTATAAAGTGTCGCAATGTAACCACCATATAAGAAGCTATCGCAATAACTAGCTCGGAAATAAACCAAATCGAATACGAAAAAAAGTGTACAGAAACTAAAATCATCCCAAAATCAAAATTTCAGAAATAATGTGCCACAAAATACATTCTACCCAAAAATTCAAACAATTTCCACAAATTACGAATAAACCGCAATTTCCAAGCCAACCCACTAACGTACAACCTCGTCAAATTAATAATAATAATTTTTTAATTCAACATATGTTCGGAAATAAATCACAAAAAGTTTTCAAACCAAATCCGAACTTTGTTCCTCAAAATAAAGCAATACCAATGAGTATAGGTATGAGTAACAACTAGGCATAGTAATTCTAATCAAACAAAATAAACAAAATACTTTCCAGTTAAGAAATTTCGGAAAATTTCAAAATCAACCGAAATGGACATCCGAAGAGCTACACAATATCGAAAGCTACGAACAATTAAATGAGAACTCAACAATTTTAGAATTTTCCCCCGAACAGTTAGAATTCATTGAAAATTATCCCCCAAACGAGTATCTCGAGGAATACTCCCCCGAATTTTTAGATTTTTATAACTCTCAGATGGAACAAAACCAATCAAATTATTCACTTCCATCTCACGGAAATTTTCAATCGGCAACCGAAGATGCACCCGATATAGCATTCTTCGCTTAAGTCAACGCACTACCGTTCATTCAAATTAAAAATCCACAAATAAAAATGTTAATAGATACCGGATGTAACATTAATATGGTTACGACCCAGTATAGCAGAGAAATACTTTCCCGACCAAATAATTAAGAAAAATACAACACTAAAAACCCCTTTAGGAAACCAGGCAGAATCAGAAATCATCATTTATTTATTTATTTATTTATTTATTTATTTATTTATTTATTTATTTACCAATTTTTACATGGAATGCAAACAAATACAAGATTCAAAGAAGCATCCACTAATGCCTTATTATAGATAAGTAAGTAAGGGAAACAACTTAATAACAAACACTAGAATAAAAAACAAAAGAAAAATCTTAATAATAATAATTATATAATATGTAGTCTATTATATCTCTTAAAGGATAAGAGATTAATACAAAAAATGTCAATATCCGAGCACCAATCATTATAATTACGAGTTATTCTAGCAATTGGAGAGTTCATTCCCAAGTTTGTCCTATGAAAGAATTCACTAAAAATGTTATTATATCTAAATATATATATAATTATATCTAAATGTTATTAAATCATAAATGCATTTCCCGAATTTAAATTCAAGACAAAATTAAAATTCGTATTGTTCCCGTTTTCAGACTATTTTGACTATATTCAGACTATATTAGGTCTTGAATTCAGACTATTTTGTCAAAATAGTCTGAATATATCATATCAAATATAATATATCAAATAGTCTGAATATATCATATTCAGACTATTTTGACAGACTATATTAGGGCTTGAAGACTTAAGGCGATTACAACTTCAAATGAATTTCACAGAACAAAAATTATTTAATGAAAATAAAACTGTTGAAATACCCTTCCAATATAGACATGCCAGTTCAACAAATCAATATAAAATCGAGATACCACCTTATTCCAGTATCTTTCAAAAATTCCCCGTGGCAGAATCATACGGCGAATGTATCATTCCGGAATCCAGATTTAAAGAACTCTGGATACCCGAAACGGTAATTCAAGTAGAAAACAGAAAAGCAAGGTTCGAAATTCACAGTCAATCAGACCACACCGTGTGTTATTCATTGAATTCACCTATTCCGTGTAATTCGATCGATTTAAACGCATATATGTAATATTTTTAACATAGAAAATTTTATAGATCCCCAAACAAACAGTAAACAATTTAATCCTAATGAACTTATGACCAAAATTAGAACAAACCCCATGAATCGCGAAGAAAAAGCAGCCATTCAAAAATTAATCTCTAAGTACTCTGATATTTTTCATAACAAAAATTCGAAATTAACTTTCACCAGCGACTTTCTTAATTTAACTTTCACCAGCGAAATTAACTTTCAACCACATGTCATAAATACGACAGATGAAATCCCGGTTCACGCAAAAAATTATATATTCCCATTTGTGCATAAACAAGAAATTGAGAGACAAATAAACAAAATGTTAGATGACGGTATAATCCAACATAGTCCATGATCATCACACATATGGATCGTCCCTAAGAAACAAGATGCCTCTGGCAAACAAAAATGGAGGATTGTTATGTTGCTATTTTTCCACACTCGACTTAGCTCAAGGTTTTCACCAAATACCTATGGACCCTAACTCCATAAAGAAAACCGCTTTTAACGTAGAACACGGTCATTTCGAATTCAAACGTATGCCCTTTTGCTTAAAAAACAGTCCCAGCACATTTCAGAGGGCAATGGACTTTATTTTTATAGATCAAATTAATCATCACTTTAGTCCCAGTTTAGAAGAACATATAAAACACCTTAAATTACTTTTTTCAAAGATTAAGTAAATCTCAAGGTACAACTAGATAAATCAGAATTCGTTCGACAAAACGTTGGATTTTTAGACACATAATAACAACTAATGGTATAAAACCTAACCCGCGAAAAATCGAAGCAATCAGTAAATTCCCGTTTACCAAAAACACAAAGAGAAATAAAAAGCTTTTTAGGAATACTTGGTTTTTACAGAAAATTTATGACTTTGCCAAGATAACAAAACCATTAACACGATGCCTCAAAAAAGGTCATAAAATCATCCACGATAAAGAATTTTTAGAAGCATTTGAAACATGTAAAACCCTATTAAGTAATAAACCATTATTACAATATCCGGACTTCTCAAAGACTTTTATATTAACCACAGACGCTTCTAATTTCGCCATTGGAGCAGTCCTATCACAAGGTCCCTTAGGTTCAGATAAACCAATAGCTTATGCCTCACGTACGCTTAATGACGCAGAAAAAAATTACTCAACAATAGAAAAAGAACTCCTAAGTATAATAAACTTTTGCAAACATTTTCGACCTTACGTATACGGAAGAAAATTCACAATTATTACAGATCATCGCCCCCTAGTATGGATCAACAACCTTAAAGAACCAAATTCCAGACTCACGCGTTGGAAATTAAAATTATTAAAATATGACTACGAAATTTTGTATCGTAAAGGCTCCGAAAACGTAGTAGCTGATGGCTTATCACGAGTTGAAATTTATCCTATCGATCAAGATGACAACGATTATTTAATTGTTAAAATCAATTCAAAATTCACGGACAAATTACAAGAAATAAACGAGGAAGATCTATCTTGCATTCTAAATGAAACTAGCAATGAAAATACCACCTTATCCGATAACCTCTCAGAAATACAAGAAAACCTAAGTAAAATAAATATCATTTCGAACGTACAAATTAATCCACCAAGATTTAATGTTGAAAATCATTCTAACGGCTCAACAGCACACACAAGCGTTGAAAACCCCATTCTAAACATCCCTATATCTGAAAGCAACATTAATAGTTTCTAGAATCAAATCTTAATCACTACGAGCAGAAATATTACGAAACCCTCCGTAAAGCATAAACGTATTCACAACACGAAAAAACGATATGAAGTTATTTTTCCCAGAAATAATAAAGATGAAGTTACTAGCCGAGACGTAATCGATTTCTTTAAAAACTATTTAAGACCGAAATCATTATACGCTATGTTAATAGACCCACGCGAAAATTTAAATCTTGAACCCATACTCCAACAATACTTCAACAATAATAGTTTCAGATTAATAAAAACAAATTTATATATAACAGATGTCGAAAGTCAAGAACAAAAAGAAGACATAATAAAAAACGCACATATATTAAAAGGCACACACAGCGGAATCACAGAAACCACCGCTACAATAAAACAGCACTACTATTGGCCCAATATAACCTCAACGGTTCGAGACTTCATAAATATTTGCGATACTTGTCAAAAAGTCAGATATGAAAGACAACCGAATAAAATCATTTTTAATTTAACCCCCCATTGGAGAAAAACCATTTGATCATCTATACATAGATACCTTTGAAATCGACAAACAAAAATTCTTAACAATTATTGATTCATTTAGTCTAAAGTTAGACGATGTAACGAATAAAACACCTACAAGTCTAATGAAAATGGTACTTGTATCATATAATAACTGGCAAATTTCAAATAATATCTGGCAATCTAAACACCAAAACTTGCTACCAAACTTCAAGTCACGAAGTAATTAATGACTATTTAAACAAACACGCGATAAATGCTAACATTATACGCGAAAAAGTCAAACAAAATAACGAGAAAATCCGTGAAATAAATAATCGAAAACAAAACGAAAATAGACAAGAACCCCCCGAAAATTTCGAATACAAAAATCCATGTCAAAGACGTTTAACGCAAAGCAAAAAAGTAAACCTCTTTATAAAACAAAATTAGTACGCGAAGAACTAGACAATAGAGTATAAACAAATCAAAGTTTTGTACATAAATCAGAAATTAAACCCGAAAGAAAATTAACCAAAAAAAATATTGTTTCAGATGAGGAAACTACTCGTCCTCCTGCTACAAATATCGTTACTAATGAGCAATAACCAAATCATACAAAAAAACCATCCTAAAACCCTTACTTCCACTGTATTTGAACAAGGGCTTAGTCATTAGAACACATCATAGTTTTCTCAAATATATAGATACCCTTATTTTCAATAATAATATTAAACAATTGGAAAATAATTTAGAAAATATTGTAGATCGATTCACCCTCAAAGACGATGCTGTACCAGCACTCTACCCATCATTATAAAATTTATATAACAGATGTAATGAACAACTGAATATCGCGAAAACAAGTTTTGAAACCCTTAATCCGTCCAATAACCGCATGAAAAGAGGGTTATTTAATTTTGTAGGCAAAATTTATAAATACGCTTGACAATGATGATGCAGAAAGATATGATAAAGCTTTAAACATTTTAGAACAAAATCAAAAAGCCATATATACGAACTCCAAACAGTTATTAACAATATCTAACAAAGTTATGAATGAAACAATAACAGTACTAAAAAATATAACTACTATTCAAAATCATGTAAGCTATGAAATACAAATAGTAAAAGATAACACGAAAAAAAGTAACTAAATACTTACACTTGCAAAATTGGTTACAGGAAATATATATTAATCTAAATCAAATCACAGAATTGCTCGATTCCCTTGAAGAAGAATATTATTTGCCACTAATAACATTATTGATTATACCCTATTGAATAAAGAGGAACTGAAAACAATCTTAACACAAACAGAACATTCCAATATTAACGAAATAACAGAATATACCGACTGGCTGAGTCTAATTCAGGCCCGCGTTTATAAAAAGAGTTCAAAAATATTAATAAAATATCTAATTCCTATCATATCTGATGAATCTTTTCAATATATACAATTGATTCCTATTCCTATCAATAATTCCATACTCATCCCGCCTAAACCATCCCTTTTACATGGCTCTACATATTTCTACTTAGAAGACAGATGTCAAATAGTCGCAGATTTATGTTTCTACTAAGTCAAAAGTGACCCCGATTGTATCACAAGACTCTTCGATGGCCAACCTTCTACTTGCCCGGTCATCCCTTACCTACAACAAGACGACATTATAGAAGAGATTGCGGAAGGATCCATCATCCTCATTCCAAAGGATCCACTTTTAACCCAAATGAATTGCAAAGTTTCAGAGCACCAAGAAAAAAAAGTACCCACACTTGTGCAGGTTCCTGTAGGATGCTCCATCTCAATACACCACCAGACGTACCTAAACGAGCAAAACCCCTGTACTGTCGCCCTATGGAGACCATTCACCTAGAAACAACTAGCTACACCAATGCGAGAAACTCGAGTGCCTTGATGACATCCCCTCGCCTGACGAAACTCACCCGGATCCACGATGTATATTAATATTATACAATCCCTTTTTGTAGTATTTAAGAAAGATAAAAGTAAACAAAGACGAAATATTAAAATCAGAAAAACCAGAAAAGAGAGAATTTCATTCCCTATTTTCTTCAACTTAGAGGGGAGGAGTTATAGGTCATAGCCCCGTTTTTATCACTAGAAATATGACGCCTTTGTCTACGATAAACTTTAGCATATAAGCATCTATCTTGGCGTACCCGCCAGGTCTTTTTTAATTACTATCTAGTTAGTTAGTTGTTCTTTTAGCACTTGACGTGTTTAGAGCTAAACTAAGAAACCTCGTCGGGTTTTTGCAGACCGTCTGTCTGTCTGTAAGTTCCCAAAAACCGTGTACCTTAAGTGATTAAATGAAGTCTTTGTATTCAAGTGTTTTTACCATCTGAAAATCCTTTTTAAAAATCATGTTAACTGAACCGAAACGTTAACTTACATATACAGGGTGTTCCACCTAAGGCGGATTCATCCATAACTCTGTTATTAGAAATTTAACAAAAAAAGTGCTCTGGGTGGTAGTTGTCTGGAATAATTGTGCATATGAGGAAAATATTTTCAATTATATAGGGTGTTCCGTTTATTCTGCACGCCACCTAACTTTGTTATTTTAAATGGAACACCCTGTATATTTTTACATTTTTTGATTCCCCGTTTAATTCTAGGTCGACTTTGTTAAGGGATCCCTATACCTATCTCTTATAGTTTTGAGATATTCAACTGTCTTTGAAAAAAATGACGATTTCAGCTCTTTGAATGAGGCCCAATAGCATTTAAACCACAAAAGATAGAAACCTGCGGTTTGGACGATTATATTTAGCACGAAATACCCTATCTTTTTCACTATGAGCAAAATGGATACGTTATTCAGAGCCGGAAATATCGGACCCTACATTTGACAATTTTAAAACGTGAATACAATTTTTTTTTCAAATGGCATGACCCATATTAAATAGTGCCGTTGGATGCGAAATTAAATGCCCTTTCTACTGATATCGGGTTATCAATACTTATCTCCAACAGTTTTCCAAGAATATTCGATTCTTTCTAAAGTTTGCAAAAATCGGATGTCTACAGGGTCACGTAGGCATAGGGAACCCTTAACAAAGTCGACCTAGAAAATTGTAAAAATATACAGGGTATTCCATTTAAAATAACAAAGTTAAGTGGCGTGCAGAATAAACGGAGCACCCTATATAATTGAAAATATTTTCCTCACATGCACAATTATTCCAGACAACTACCACCCAAAGCACTTTTTTTGTTAAATTTCTAATAACAGAGTTATGGATGAGTCCGCCTTAGGTGGAACACCCTGTATGTACATACATTTCAGCTCATTGTCTAATCAATATGAAAGACTAATCACGTAAAAGCTCTAACAGGTTTCCTGAAAGTGAATACTGGTAATTTTGAAGTTAATTGTATATATGAAACTTAAATAACCTAAAAAATTATAACCTAACTATTTCAACTTCTACAGTGATATGTAACTATTTCCTCGTGGACTAGCTAATAAAACTATACTAAATTTCTAATAACCCATTATCAGTGGCAATCAGACAGTGGAAGAAAAAGCTGATACATCTCCTCAGGGTTGTAACGTAGTTTCTTATGTCAAAAAATATTTTAAACGTAAAAAACTTGAAAATTTAAAACAAATGAACACATAATGATTATCATATTGTTTGTTGTTTGTTGTATGTAGTTATCGATCAATATACGACCAGACATTTATCTCAGCGTCTTGATTTAAAATAATCTTGACATTTGCTATCTTCATGGCCTACAATTTTCACATTTCTAATTGATTACAAATTGGGATAATCATAATAATAGTGCACAGAGAACTATTTTAATGTCAAAATTTTGAAGGAATAAATACCACACCGTATTCTAGAGGTGATTTGGAAACTTTTGTTATTCTTAAAAAAAATCGATTTCCAATTTTAAAAATGTAACAAATTAATTTTTGTTGTCATCTTGTGGTGTTTTAGGTGTCATTTCATCCCTGAAAATTCACTTTTTTCTCATTCCTCGTTTCCATGATAAGGAGGGGACACTTCACAGACTCACTACGGATTATTAATTAGAGGAGGATACGAAGGAAACTGCATGTATACGAGGTGAAAATATTAAAAATATACACAAATAAATTGTTATCAAAAACTATACTTTTAATTGATTTAACTCATGTAATATTTATATAACAAATTATTACAAAATTATACTAAGGAGTGGATAAATATTTTCAAAATTATGTATGTATGTATATGGATACAAAAATAACAAAAACACAGAATCAAAATTACTTAATTAACAAATATTAAAAATATTAAAAATACACACAAATAAATTGTTATCAAAAACTATACTTTTAATTGATTTAATTAAGTATGTATGTATATGGATATAAAAATAACAAAAACAAAGAATCAAAATTACTTCATTAACAAATTAAAGGAGTCAAAAATGGACGGATATACAACCTTATACTAGGTGAAAAATTAATTTGAAACCTAAGAAACTGTATTATGTATCCAGGTGAATCTTAATTAACGAATTAAACGAGTCAAAAAATTGACGGATAAACAACCTTATACTAGGTGAAAAATTAATTTGAAACCTAAGAAATTCTGTATTATTTATCTAGGGTGAATCTTAACGAATTAAACGAATCAAAAAAATGGACGGATATACAACCTTATACTATGTGAAAAATTAATTTCAAACCTAAGAAACTCTGTATTATGTATCCAGGGTGAGTCTTAATTAACAAATTAAACAAGTCAAAAAATGGATGGATATACAACCTTATACTAGGTGAAAAGTTAATTTGAAACCTAAGAAACTCTGTATTATGTATCCAGGGTGAATCTTAATTAACGAATTAAACGAGTCAAAAAATTGATGGATATACAACCTTATACTAGGTGAAAAATTAATTTGAAACCTAAGAAACTCTGTATTATGTATCCAGGGTGAATCTTAATTAACAAATTAAACGAATCAAAAAATGGACGGATATACAACCTTATACTAGGTGAAAAATTAATTTCAAACCTAAGAAACTCTGTATTATGTATCCAGGGTGAGTCTTAATTAACAAATTAAACAAGTCAAAAAATGGATGGATATACAACCTTATACTAGGTGAAAAATTAATTTGAAACCTAAGAAACTCTGTATTATGTATCCAGGGTGAGTCAGAAAGAATGGGCCAACACTAAAATGGAGATACTAAACACTAAAATAATATGATTGAGCTCAACATGCCTTATACAATGTCGCTGGTTTAAGGGATACTTGTTTAAGTCGTCTAAATCTATCAGTTTTTAAGTTATTTGCATTTAAAAGATTCAAAATCAAAACAAAAGTTTTAATTTACCTAAATAATACGGAAACTAGCGCCCTCTAGAAAAGACATGAAAATAAGTAATTTGTAATTCTCACACCAAAAAAACATAAAACCACTAATTTTCAGATTTATACTATCAAAACTTCAGAACAAAATTTAAAATTACACTGTATCTCTTACACCAGCGACTTGGTATAAAGCATGTTGAGCTCAATCATAATATTTTGGTGTCTAGTAGCTCCAGTTTAGTTTTGGCCCATTCTCTCTGACACACTCTGTATATATAATATATACAGTATGTGTAAAGCCCACATCAGCCAGTTATGAAAAACGACATACAGAAGTGAGACGACAAATGAGAAGCAACCGCATATGCATCGAAGATAGCGATGGAAAAAGACCTATCCTATAACCACACTATGCTAGTCGTTAGAACGAGAAGCGTAGAATTTGTCCTATCATATTTATTACTATTCCCAGTTAAAAAGTATGATGGTGCAAATGGAATCAAATTCAAATATTCATTATGGAAAATACCTGAGAAAATGAGCCTAAAATATAAACATTTGTCAAACATTTATGAAATGATCAAAAAGCAAATTTATGTTTAACAAACATCTTACATTTGTCGCGTGTATGAAATTTCTAATGGAGACCAATAACACTGAATAACATAACACCATAACTGTTCTGTTTTGGTGAAAAGAGTTATTACCACTACAATAATCCAGCTAGTAAATCTAGCTTGAAATATAGACAGATTTAATTATTTCCATATGTTAATACTTTCATTTTTAAACTTTTTAAAATTTATACTTTGGGGTACAAAATTGCATTTGAAGACTTATTTTCTAATAATAACAGTCAAAAATATAGAGAGTAATACAGTTGCAAGTGAGGTACTTAGACTATTTGTTCCAGCATGACAATCAACTATTCTTGAGCTCTCATGAAGTCACTGCCTAAGTACTTAGAATAGTATCGCTTGCTTGGTTCTATGACTTTCAGTTGAGTTGTTGCATCTTGGAAAATTAAGTCTGCATAAGGAGGTGCCGAAGAGAACATACTAAAACTAGAAATTAAGGGTTTATTATTATTATATATAAAATAAATATATGGTTTATTGATGGGTTCAATACCTGAATTCATCTGTACTTATTCGTCCATAATGTGTCTGAGCATACATAAATAAATTTATGTAGGCATTTATTTGCTTTTCATTATATTCATATCCGCCTCTGGTAACAATTGCATTTGCTTTAACTTTACCCAAATTACAACGTTTGTATTCATTGATTTCGGCCCTTGTCCCTATAAAAAAAACGTATCTGTTTTAACTTGACGCCATATCTCAAATAAAATTTAGTATTAACTATTCCTGTATGAATTACAAGTAGAAACTATAAATGCAAATTATAGTATAGTAGACAGAGTAATAATAGTAATAATATAACAGACACAGTAATCACATGAACACCAGTGGTGGTTGAAAAAAAAGTGTCAAACCAGTTTTTTTTGCGATTTATTTGTATTTTAAAATTAAAATAAGTATTTCAAGATTTCAGAATCTGGAATTTGGAAACAAAAAATACGTCAAAAATACATGTACACAGATACAGCAGAAAAATCTGTATTAATATAAAAACAAAGCGATATCACAAGATAAATATTTAGTTTATTGTAAATGCATAAACTTTTTTTTAATTTTTCTTCTACTACATATACAGAGGTATGACGTAAATTTAACAGTGAATTCCTGGATCAAAATTATGTCGATTTAACACAATTTACCTATACCGTGTGTGTAAATCCAACATCGGCCAGTTATGAAAAAGGACAAACAGAAGTGAGACGACAGATAAGAAGCAACCGCACACGCATCGAAGGTAGTGAGGGAATAAGACCCGCCCTCTCACCACCTGTACTTGTTGTTAGACCGAGAAGTGTAGCATTTGTCCTTTTTCACTACCGGCCGATGTCGGCTTTACACAAACTGTATACAATTAAGCATCCCTAAGGAGCTATAGCCCTTCAAAGTTTTTTTTTCCAGCCCAGCCCTACAAAAGTCCATTGTTAGTGTATTTTTATAAAATATTTCCGTCATGTGTAGAGAGATAAATGCTTCAAATTTGGCAATAACACTCATTATTAGGATGCAAATGATCAGCTACTTAAAACTGAAGACTAGGTAACCTGAAACCTGATTCGTTTTCGGGCCATAATCGTTACAACATATTGAAATTATTTAAAAGATATATTATTCTTGTTCAAAGTTCAAAAAGTTAACCATTTTCGTCAAAAAATGCAATTAAAGATATTTATTTATGGCCGTTTAGTTTTTCGATAAAAGGTGGTTATGGAAAACAAAAGCTTATCTCTGATTAATTCATGGACAGTAGATCCATATCTTGTCTAAGAATTATGGCCCAAAAATGATTCAAGTTTCAGGTTAACTACCCTTCAGTTTTAAATGATATAGATAAGAATATATCTGATTGTTTGCATCCTAATAGTGAGCGTTCATGCCATCTCTACACATGACGCAAATATTTTATATACACTTAGAGACAAAAGTCTACATACACTCCCATAATAAATACTATTATAGGCTATTTCGTGAAAAATATATTTTAAATCAAAAGAAGAAAAATACGGCCATTGTCCTTGTACTTCTTTCAGTACTATAAATAAAATACATTATTTCTTGGTAATACACTAAAATGTAGGACAAAAGTTTACATACAGCAGGACGTTTTTAATTTCTAAATTACAATTTTTAAATTTAAATTTTAATTAATATGAAGTTGCCTGTCCTTTAGCTAAAATGACGGCATGCATTCGTTTTGGTATGGATTTTACAAGTTTTTGCGTAACTTCTGGTTCAATACCGTCCCATACTTCTTGGAAAGCGAGTTTCAGTTCATTCTTGTTCCTTACATTCTTTTTATACAGTCTTCTTGACAGTTCCTCCCACAGATGCTCGATGGGATTCATGTCGGGAGACTGCGGAGGTGTGTGCAATTGGTGAGGTACGTTATATAGTAACCACTCCTTTACTATTTTGGAGGAGTGTTTCGGGTCGTTATCGTGCTGAAAATAGTACGACCCCTGTAGATCCAATTTTTCTGCGCTAACTCGAAGATTAGCTTTAAGCATACTAACTAAATTACGTTGTTCTAAGGAAGTATTTGGTTGCCGCAAAATTTTTACTCATCCATCATTGTGAAAAATGTTGAATTTACTCTCATCACTAAAAATTACCTGAGACCAGAACTCGTGTCCATATTTGGCATGTTGTTTGGCAAACTCCAGTCGCTTTTTGCGATTTTTCTCACTGATAAAGGGCTTTCGGCGGGCTATTCGGTTGGCATATCCTTTTCTTTTTAACACCCTACATATGGTTTTTGGGTGACACTCTTTATTAGTTTCCTCCAACATCTCCGCGGCAATTTGGGGAGCACTTAGTCGCGGATTTATTTTTACTTTACGTGCGATGAGCATCTCTTCACGGTTAGAAAATATCTTCGGACGTCCTGAGCGGTGTTGAGAAACAACAGAATTGTTTTTTTTTGTAATTCCTAATTACTGTTTGAACAGTGGAGTGACTTTTGTCCAGCAATTTGCCGATCTCTCTTAACGATTTACCATCCATATGATATTTTAATATCAGTTCTCTTACATCTGAGGATATTTCTCTGCGTTTTGCACTCATTTTAATAAGCGACCGAAATGTATGCACTACAGCCCTGTTACTTAAATACTGAAGGCACTGACACATCATCTGCAAAACAATTGGCGCGTCCTGCGAGTTAGAACATGTCTGTTGATTCGTATGTAGACTTTTGTCCCAGCATTTTCCGCCTTACTAAAGATCTCTGTGTTTTTAAAATGTTATTGCAATTTGTGTAAAATTATATTCTTGTGTGGTTTTATTTAATTAAGTATGAGGTAAATGATTACATTATACTTATTTTGATTTGCCATATAATTTTTAAAATATAGCTATGTTATAATTTCTTATACGAGTGTATGTAGACTTTTGTCTCTAAGTGTATGTATATAGGTAAATTGTATATAAATATAGTATATAGGTAAAATGTATTAAACCGACATGATTTTAATCCAGCAATACGCTGTTAAGTTTATGACATACCTTTTTGGAAGACCGTGGACATGTACGAGCCAGGCTCATAATAGAGTTAACCAGGCCTAACATTTTTAAAATACATCAAATATGCATTTCAAAACATATCACATTATGAAATGTAAAATCACGAAAAAAGATCGATAACATTGCCTTAATTTTATTAAAATAAAGACTACTGAACATACTGAATACATGTACATATATGAATATGAACAAATGTCTATATGTATTAGTTATTTTTCAGTTTATAAGCAATATGCTTCACGGTAAATTTCTTATTGTTAGTATCGATTTGGATTTGTCTATCATAAATGCCCATACACAGGATATTTGGCACCGTTGAATATTTTTTTTACTCAAATTGAAAGTCTACATTTTAATGAAGTTAAGTTAAATGATTTTTTTCATTATATTTTTCATAATTACCACATATTTTTCATAATTATCAAGTTGATAATGTCTAGTCGAAAATGTTAGGTGGCCGATCTATTGAGCCTGAACTCGTATATTGTCACTGTAACTTTAACAATATTTTTTAAATTAATTACAATAATACAACTATGATAACAATACAACAGTTTTTTTAGCAGTCTAAAATTTTGCACCTATTTAAACCAGAGACAGCTCACCTAAAACAAGTAAATTTAAGTATTAAAGATTATGGAGCCCTTTCTCAAATCCGTGACCTAACTATCATCATACTACTACAGTACACCAAGAATGGCTTTACCCGCGAATTGCGCACAACGAACATAGTACGAGGTACAACGACCATACTCAGAAAAATATGAGATACGTTCATGACTACAAAAGAAATGAGCACAATTTCCGGTTTTGTCTACTGCGGCCAAGAGTAAAGCTATTGTTGTTGCATACAGTGCAACAACAAGTATGTAAACAACAAACATGCAAATATGTAAATACCTACTGTCATATCTTCAGAAACCTTTTCATAGAACATATATATTAAATTAACCTGGAATAATATTTTAGCAAAGTATTTTTATAGGGCTCTCGTCATTACGTTATTAAAATTTATGTGAAAGTATATTTTATCTATTTTGAATATTCACCCCCTTCAACCCCCTGAACCCCCCAACTTAGTAAGCAAAAAACCTTTATATTTGTGGACTCTGTTATGATGTACATGTGCCTCAAATTTGATGCGCATATCTTACATCGTTTGGGCATTACCTATAGACAAGGAAAAAGTGTATTACCCCCATTTATCCCCCAACTCCATTAAGTTCAAAATCTAATCAGCTCCAGACCTCATTATGTTACATAAGTATTCCAAATCTTAAGTGGATATCTTAACGCGTTCTCGAATTATCGTGTACACAAGAAAGGTTAGCAGACAGACCGAAATTTTTTTCTAGCTTAAACTTAAAGTCTCGACGTTTCAGAACATTTAAAGCCTATCAGCCAATAGGAATTCCTAAAAAAGTTCATGAATTTTTAAAAAAGTTTAAATCCGCACAACTATCTGGATGTGGACGTAATAAAACATTAAATGATGTAAAATTAAACAAAACAAAATGATGTAAAAAAACGCTGCCAATGGAATCACTACTTCCACATCCACTTTTTCCACATTTAATTTAGACTAAATCTTTGAAAACATCAGGTTATATTCTTAAAAGTGTGATATTATTATATATTTGGATATTACCTTTGTAATAGACACACACAGGTAATCCTTTGGTCCCTGACTATATTCGGGTTTTCTTGTATCTCACAGAAGATTAGTTGTACATACAATGTATCTCACACTGGCTTAGAGACTAGGTTGTTCTATTTACACTTTTAATTGAATTTGAATGTTTGTTACTGTTTTTCCAAGGATTCATTTATTTTTTTATCTTGTTTTTTGCTTTGGTTACACAAATCACTAAATGCAAAAGTGCACTTACATAAATAATTAAAAAAATAACTGTTTCCTTTGAGATTTGAAAGACGGGCTTTGTAAGGTTCTTGCAACATATTGTCGGCGTTGAAGTCTTTAGTTTCAAGAACAGACAACAAGTAGAAACAGAAGTGATATGAACATTTATTTTTATTAACTTTCTTGTTGAACCTCAACTTTGATCGGTACAGGGACATACTTAATTCCATTAGAAGTTCACAATTTGACTACTCTCTTTCATCTGAATCATGGCAAACATTCCAAATTCTGCCACGTGGCCAATTTAACGGGGGAGGGGGTTTATATTCTTTATATTCTTTAAAGTACGACGTCGTTAACTTTCAAATTTTGGAGGAGATTTAAGTAATCTACAGACCACCGTTTTCAAAGCGTTTGTTGTACTTGACCAGCAATATTTTCCAAAAATTTAGGCAATTCTCAGGAATGTTAGAATCTTTATCGGGATAAGCAGTTAAAAAAATATCCCGGTGTCAAACATGTAGGTCACACGGATCACTTGAAATTGGACACAAAGGCCATGAGTTTAATACGGCTTCAATTTGAGCGAGCATTGTGCTGAATTCTTCAAAAGTAATTTGAGAATTACCTATAAAAGCTTATTTACCTGGTATTTGACACACTTTATCGTCGCCTCCCATATCCCTCCCGAATGTAGAGACCTTGGTGGAATAAACTTCCATTCTATTTCATTCTGAGATAAATAATTACTTCCACAACCACGTGGAAGTGGTATTGATATTTTAAGTTAAAAAAGCTTATTTCAAGTGAAAAAATGTCTGTCTGTCGGTCTGTCTATCTGTTTGTTAACCTTTTTTGTGTACATAATAACTGAGAACGCGTTAAGATATCAACTTCAAATCTGGAACACTTATTACCAAGGTTGAACGGTAGATTCTGTGCTTAATCGGTTGAGAGGCTAGGGGTTAAATGGGAGTAATACACTTTTTCCTTGACCAATGGTATTGGTTCACAAACGATGCAACAAATGCACTTCAAATTTTAGACACAAATACAACATAATAGAGTCTACATATGTAAATGTTTTTAGCTTAATAGGGTGGGGATTGACGGGGTTGAGGGAGGTAAGTATTTAAAACAGGTCAATAATATTTTTTAACATTAATTTTAGCAACTACAAAATGAACGGTGTTTAGAAAAATCCTATTCTTTTACGACCCCCCCCCCCCTTCCAAAGGGGTTCGGTAGTAACTAAAACAAAATGTATAAGTAAAAGTATGGCCAAGCTAAATCATACATATATTGTGATTTCGCTGATGGTGTTATTTGTTGTGCTACGAGGGTGTAAGGGTGGGGGGCACGGGGATTGTATTTTAATATGAATTAAGAAAGACACTCATGTGACGTGTCGTTTTATTTATTTTTGAGGTAGAGAAATTGAAATATCACATTTATAAACCTCTACTCTCATTTTTATTACTATGTCCATTTTGAATACATATCATATAGGTCATAAAGTTCATATGAGTCATAAAGGTCCTGTAGGTCATAAGGGTTATATTGGTCATTCCACGGGGCGAGATTGATTCTCGGTGTTTCCCCGACCACATTAAAATTTTCATTCCACGTTGACACTTAGAGCTAACAGTTTCGGTCATCTGTTAGTGCGCGCATATCATGTGCTGAGTAAAGGACGATTCACATGATACGGGGGCGTCCATTAATTACGTGAGGCTTTCAGGGGGGGGTCGAGCCAAATCTCATATAATCTCACTTTGGGGAGGGAGGGGGGGGGGGGGTTCTCGGCGAATATCGCGTAATTTTTTTTCCGCAAAAAAGTAAAGTAAAATTGGGTTAAATTAGGTAAAACATGTTCCGTCATTAAAATATGGCCAAATCTTACACAATAATATCGCCAAAAACGCCTCATGTAATTAATGGACGCCCCCTATGGAACATTAACGTCACGCAACGTCACGTAAATCTTGCTATCGATTCACACTAAACGTCTAATTCTATGTATGAACTATCACGTCAACTGTGTATTCACAGCATTGACGGTAGTTGAATTGGTTTCCCCTGTGTATTAACGCCCTTGTTCAATAAGTTTTTCGTCATCCATAATCAATGCAATAGCAATTTTCACTTGCTGTTTCGTAAACACGTTCAGACTTGCAAAATGGCTGGGCAACGCTACGAAACATCACGTTAAAAATACGTTTGGAACTAATCTTGATGTATCGTGACGTTGACGGTGCTTGACATTAGCTATGTATGTGAATATTACCATGAAAACCTATTTAACAATATTATGCCGTTATGTTGCCGGTCCGTGACGTGACGTTAACGTTCCGTATAAGCCGAACCGCACACTGAGATCGAGCCGTTGGATGTTTGACAGTGAGCCAAAGTAAACAATGAAAAGTCGGTCGTTTTTATAGGTTGGCAACTTTTAGTTACTGTGGAACTGTTTATACCTCTTCAGCACTGTGAAATACATCCTGTCATTGGAAATGCTGCCTTTAAAGACAGCTGGTAAATATTTTTATTTATGTATAATTTATAAAAATAAATTTTATGTTACCTCGAAAATAGAACGGGCCGAGATTGACCACAATAAACAACGGATGATCAATCTCACCCCGGTTAGTGACCTGAATGATTTAAATTTCTCTATATAAATAAATTAGTTGTTATTACTCGATTACTGCAGTAATTCATCATAATATTTGGATAAAACTATAGTAATTCATCGTTTCAAAGACAACATGCCAGGCCCTGACTGGGTCAGCAGCTTGTTGAAAAGACATCCAAATGCCTCTGGGAAGAGATTAACTTCCAACATTAATGCTAAACGAAGCCAAGTAACCCCTGCTGTGATTAAAGACTATTTTGATAACCTGCGTAAAACACTTGAAGAAGTTCAACCTGAGAACTTCTGTAACTATGATGAATCCAATGTGTGGAAAGAAAGAAGTGGTGCATATATCGTAGGGGTACATCACCGTATGTGAGATATAAAGCTGTACACTTATGGAATACGTGGACGACAAATGGACCTAAAGGATACCCATGTTTTTAAAGAAATCTGGCGAAAGACATTAACGGCGTGGAAAATGAGAAACACAAAATCGTCTGGAATTCCAAAAAAACAAATTACCCCTTTTATTAAAGCAGTGTTTTGATACCATGGACGGGCTTCCACCAGAAGAAAAAAGTACCATTAAACGGAACTTGATTTCTGTATTCGAAGCTTGTGGTCTGGTGCCCTTTAATTATGACTGACTGTTAGAAAAACTTTCCGATGATAACAGTGTTGCTGTAAATGTGGAAGCAGAAGTCTCAGATAATCTCGCAGAATATTTAAAAACTCAAATGTACAAGGCCACAATCTCAACGAAAAAAAATGTTTAAAGTAGAACCGGGAAATATGTTGCTAGTCCCAGTGCTGATAACTCATCGAGAGAAGAAAATGGAAATGTGGAATTAAGTGATAACGACACCGACAGATGAAGGCTAACGATCTTCCGGAATATACCCAACCAACCAAAAATTATTATCTAGCTCAAGAAAGAAAACTATGAATTTCGCTATATCTGCCTCATCAACCATGTTTTAGAAGATGCCGAATTTGAAGTAATTGGCCTAAAGTCCACTGAGTCAAGAAGAATATTTGAACTTGTGGAAAAAGATTTATCAATTAGTTCACCTAAACGATATTTTGGCACTGTTGTGAGATCCAAAATGTAAAAAAAGTATCTCAGAGACATAAAATATCATTTTCAATAATGATGTAAATATTAAACAATATTAGATTTACTATACCAACCTACTTACCTACATATGCTCTTCTCAGGGAATAATTTTAGTTCATTCGTTGGTTGACATTATGTTTTTGTTTTGTAATAATAAAATAAATTTGCGTCGTTATGAATATCATAATGATCAATCTCACCCCGGACAAAACTCTTAGTAACTGGCTCGACAAAATTCGTATATTTGATAAACATATACCAGTCTCACTCATCTATCAATCATTGATTTATATGTAAAATTAAAAAAGTTATTCATAATAGCTTGTTGCGTATGATCGCGAGTTTCCGAGTTCCCAAAAAAATCATGAAGTGATTTTAGTTTATTTCGAGCACCATGAAAATGTGTTGCGTCTGGCAATAAAATGATTGAGGGTCATGAGAAAGCTTCCGTGATAAGGCTAGAAACAAGTTCAATATACACTGCTTTCGTAACCATGCAGACAAAGAGAGCTATTTGGTGACGGGGACTTTATGTAAGCGAGAACATTTTATAAGAAAAAATACAGTGAGAACCATTCCGACTTTTTGGAAAGGCCATAAAATTTTACCACGATCCTTGGGTAACCTAGCCATTAGCTGATCAGCGTGGAGAGCCTTGAATCGAAAATATGTCATTCATTTATGGATGATTTTCTTGATTTCCCGCAACCCATTCAATGGCCAAAATTGGACAATACTGTTTGAGCACCGGCGTGCTCAAACAGTATTGTCCAATTTCAATGCCGCGCCATGCCCTACATGTTTATGTACTTGAGTTAACATGAGAGAAAAAACGTAGTTATGTGATGGAATCAAAAGAGGGTGTTTTTGTTCGTAGGATACATCTGCGTTTTCTAACCTCCCTCCAACAGGCAAAAATCCATCCACATCGATAAAGGGTTTAAAGAATGTAAGATTTTATTATGTATGGGTTTATTATGGAATTCAAAAAATTTCTTTGAAATATAGTGATTTTAAAGGGCCTTGACAATAATTTTCTGCGCAGCTTCAATTTCATTGTCTAATAAAGGACATTTTATTTTTTCATTTTTGTTTTTCAAATTGCTAATTAATCCTGATACGAATTAAACTGCTCATCAAAATTAGCATAACACTTTTTAGATTAGCGCAATTTCCGTTCTATTCGAGTTAGGGACGGTTTTTAATTTTCGGTAGCCTATAGGATTGGTTTGAATGCCCCGAAGACACAATGTTGTGACTTAAACGGTTCGCCGTCCACGCCCCAAAAAGCAACCCCATGTCGAAATTTGAATTCGCACGATTTTGACCGCAATTTCAGAGACATACCTACAAGATGGACTGAGAAGGACGCTGTCGGGTAAAAACTCCTAAGACTGCCTACTTAAAAAAAATTGATGGAGATATAAAAAATGACTGCAACCTTCCAAATATATCTCATGTTAGACCGGGCGACATTGACAGATTTCGTATAGTCTGCCCTTCTAAGTGCATTAAATAGAGGTAATTGTCGATTATAAGCGTTACATATCTCGCGGTGAGAGGTGATACGTAGTGCGCAGTATCGTTATCAAATCGCTTTAAAAAACAATGTTTTTAACTAACTTTAAACCGTCTGCCGTTTGTTCCATATGAAAATACATGTAAAAACAATCTAGCGCTAGCTTATCGGCAGACAGTTTCCAGTGAAAATCTCTTTCAAGAACGTAAATTGAAATCGTTAGAAAAATTGTGTATCTTATAATGTGAGTAAACCGTCTGCCGATTACATGAGGATGTTTCGTTAATCTAAAGTCGCAAAAATTGCAAGGCAGACAAATCGGCGAATGAAAACCACTCGATCTATCAAATCGAAATCGATCCAAATTTAATAATTGCAACATTACATAATACAGTCTGTCCCAAAAAAATATGAATAGTAGATGCACATAAGAAGTGAAAAAAAAAATTGCAGACAGTTATAGTAGATATATTATGAAAACATTCAACAGAATTTTTATCCAATTTGTTTATATAAAGTAATTATTCATATCACCTCAAACCGTCTGCCTATTTTTTTTTTTGTTTTAACTGATGATATGTAGTTTATAAAAATACAAATTTTAAGTTGGTTAAAGTAATGTTGCAATTATTAAATTTAGATCGATTTCGATTTGATAGATCGCATAGTTTTCATTCGCCGATTTGTCTGCCTTAATTAACGAAACATCCTCGTGTAATCGGCAGTTTCGATTCAATTTACGATACGTTCTTGAAAGAGATTTTCACTGGAAACTGTCTGCCGATAAGCTAGCGCTGGATTGTTTTTGCATGTATTTTCATATGGAACAAACGGCAGACGGTTTAAAGTTAGTTAAAAACATTGTTTTTTAAAGCGATTTGATAACGATACTGCGCACTATGTATACCTCTCACCGCGAGATATGTAACGCTTCTAATCGATAATTACCTCTATTTAATGCGCTTAGAAGGGCAGACTGTATGAAGTCATGATACGATATCTGTCATTGTCGCCCGGTCTATGTGCTCCGTAGGACTCTTTCTGAGATGAATTTCAAAGGACCTCGTCGATTTGTCTAAACCCGAGTCGCGAGTAAAATTTGTCGACCCGAGTCCCGGTCGATTTGTCTAAAAATTGATTATATGATAGTTCTCGACTCTCTGAACAAAAGTTCTCATGTACCAAAAAATATCCTATGATTAGGATTCAAGATATCGAGGGATGAAGGTTGATTATTTGGCTCTATTACTGGATAGAAGTTATTGGAAGATTAATGGAATCTTTCAATAAAAAAAGTTATATACAGTTGTTCAGAGGTATTATATTGACCATGAACCTTACAAGGTCAATTCAAGGTCAAATCACTGTTTTCTAATTGGCTCCCGCTAAAAAAATCTGCATGGGCAGGAATGGTCTAGAAATGACCTTGTAAGTCTCATTGTCAAGGGCAAGTAAACAGACATGATTTTTGGGTGACATCGGGTAGCCAATTGACTTTATATCTGAAGTTTCTCGAACTCTTCATATATGACCACATTAGAAAACAGTGATTTACATGTAAAAAATTAACTTGACCTTGAATTGACCTTGTAAGATTCATGGTCAAGGCCAATATAATACCTATCAACTGTCTATAATTTTTTTTATTGAAAGATTTCTTGCAGACTACTAATTCTCCAAGTTTTTGATCTGCAAAATACATTAGGCATATTCAGTAATATAGCCAAATAATCAACCTTCCATCCCTCTATATATGGAATCCTAATCATAGGATCTTTTTTGGTGCATGAGAACCTTTGTTCAGAAAGTCGAGAACTATCATATAATCAATTTTTAACAAATCGACCGGGACCCACTTTCCATTTGTTTTGTGCGGGGTCCTTTGTCAAAAGAGAACGGAAAAGTAAAATATTTTAATTGACAAATATGAAATTGTGTTATGGCGTAGGAGATATTTGGAAAAAATTCGAGCAGCCCGAAAAGGTGGGAAACATGATTACACTGATGAAACCTGGCTTAATGAAGGTCATACCGTACATAAGTGTGGCAGGACTTAAACATCACAACTAGACGCCAGGCTTTCATGGAAGGTTTTTCAACGGGTTTAAAGGCACCTTCAGACAAAGGACGTTGTTTATTTATTACACATATTGGAAGTAATACGGGTTTTCTAGCCAATGGCTTATTAGTGTTCGAATCAAAAAAACCTGGTGACTATCATGAAGACATGAACGCCGATGTTTTCAAAAAGTGGTTTTTATCCATACTACACAATCTATAGCCAGGGTCTGTTGTGGTTATGGACAACGCACCTTACCATTTGATTTGTTTGACGATAACCAGTTAAAGATACAATTACTGGAAACAGCAAAATTGCATGAAGAAAAATATGTGAAATATACGGTAGACGAAACAGCGGAAGTTCATGGAATAACAGTGATTCGCTTACCTCCATATCATTGTGAACTTAACACCATAGAACTAATTTGGACCCAGGTAAAGGGTGACGTGGCGCGGAAAAACACAACTTTTGAATTAAAAGACGTAAAAGTTTTATTTAAAGAGGCAATTCGAGGTGTCACAGCCGAATCATGGCAAAAATGTATCGGACATTCCTTAAAGAGGAGCAGCGATTCTGAGACCTCGACACAATGTAAGTGGTAATAGAGCCCCTTTTAATGACTTTAATAATAACGATGAAACTTCCGATTTTAGCATTTCAGATGAAGATTCAGACTAAGGTAAACATATATAAATTTTACTTATTTATTTCCCTTCAATATGTAGCTATATTTACGTAGGCACCTCAACACGACAGACAAATGAAATTTTTGTATTTACTTGTCTTTAATAAACGCGTATATGTGAACAGTAATTAATTAGTACCTAATATTTCGTAATTCGCTACCCTCTAAAACAGCACATCTATGGAAATACGTTTCCCTGCTCACTTCACCGCCAGTAACGCTCCAAACTCTGGAATTAAGTCACTCTCATTTATTTCCGACCCGTGAGATTTATATAAATCGGTGTGGGATGCCGATAAAAAAATATCAATAGATTAACTTTATCTTAACAAAGGTAAAAAGTGAGTTAATCACTTCTCGAATGTGGGCATGGCCTAACATTATGTCACAGAAGCCACTCCAATAATATTATTGTCAATCATAACCACACCTTCTCATATAGTATATTCTATGCCTACGTAACATATAGTAATATAACGAAAAACTTGTATAATTTTTAAATTATATTTTAACGTTTTAAATAATAGACAATGTAACGCATCCAAAAAGTTCACAGTCATAGTGACGACCGACTGAGCGCGAAAAGTTAAATTTTCAACCCACCACCTGAAAATTTGCCGCTCTGAGGGTTGTAAGCAGGTCTTAATGCGTGGGGTAACTCCTGAAAATGAATTTTCCTGAAAATGCTCGAATATCTTTTCGGGCGACCCCGAATCGTTTGCCTCCTTCAATTCCTCGGTTGCGTACCATTGCTTTCTTTTTTTACTTCCTCCAAAAAAATTTTTAACGGGTGAAGATTCCTAACGAAGGGCTCGTTAAGTAGGCGTAACCTTCCTTTGCACTTGTGTGAATCTACAATCGCGAAATTCGTGAGACATGCTTGGTACGCGCGGCAAGTGTTCACTGTGACTTGGGCTCATGAACTCTTGGGCTAGCGCCTGCAAGGTAGGCCACCCAAACATGCTTCCGCTCGTAAAATTAGTGGAATCAGGTGCTGTTTGAGTGGTCTACTTGGCAGGTGCTAGCCTTCACTAGTCGAGAGTTTACACGCCCAAGTCACAGTGAACACTTGTCACGCGTACCAAGCATCTCTCACAAATTTCGTGATTGTTGATTCACACAAGCGCAAAGGAAGGTTACGCTTACCCAACGAAAATTCTTTCAGGAATTTTCACCCATTCAAATTTTTTTTTGGAGGGAGTCAAAAAGAGGGCGATAGGACGCAAAAGAGGATTTGAAGGAGATGTACGACTCGGGGTGGTCTCGAAAAAAGGTTCGAGCATCCTCAGGAAGACTTTTGAGTTACCCCACGCATCAAGACCCGCTTACAACCCCTCAAGGCGCGGTAAATTTTCGGGAGTGGGTTGGAGGTAGAATTTCACTTTTGGCGCTTAATTGGCTGTCCGCAGTGGGCCTCGCCAACTTCGAGAGGATTTAAGTAACTTTATGACATGATTAAGAAACAAACTGACATCCCACGCAGCCTCCAACAGGGGCGGCACCAGAGGGGGTAGGTGGGAAGTTGGTGTAGGGAGTGGTCTTGAGTTGTCAAAGGGTGAAAGCGAATTATGGTACCCATACCAATTTATTAGGATCAGTCGAATCGCCCAACAGAGGTCAAACCATGTAAAATTTAGCAGAAGGGTGACTCACGCGGTCTGGAAAGAGTTGAAGGCATGGGACAGCGACCAAACGCTCAGAACTTGTTGGGAATGTCTTAATGTGTGCCAGGATGAGGTTTATACCTCACAGCATCCTTGTCAGTCCATCCTATAAGTCTCTGAAATTGTCGTCAAAATCTTAAATTCAAATTTCGACATGAGGTTTTAACTTTCCCTTTCTTTTTATCCTTTCTCTAACCGTTGTGTCGTAACAAAAATGTTTTCGACCAACTGATCTTCAGATAACAAGAGAGTTTCGCAAGGAACTTCCTCATTGTTCGAAATTTTTGTCAACAGATCTTCTAATGCCGATAGTACGGGAGGTAGCGTTGCATTTTTACTAGGAATTTTATACCGGATAAATTTAACTTTGGTAGTTGTTCAATACTTAATAATAAGCAGTGAGCTCAGCTGCCGTGACTTAAAAAAAAATTTTCAAATGCTAAAACCATAAAAGGAACCCGACAATATCATCGTTTCAAACCGTTCGAAGATTTTTTCCGATCATACCAAAGTTGTCGTACTAAAAGTATGTAAATAATTTATCGACTTTATTGTTAAAACGAAATAAAATAAAATGAAATAAGCAAACTTTTTATTATTTATTGCATATGTGTTTGCTAGCGAGGCGCGAAGGGGCGAGGCGTGGAGGAGCAGGTCGCAAAGCCGCGCGGCGCGGTGGCAGCGGCGCCTGTGCGACTACGGTAAAAAATTGATCTTTTGTTTTTTCTGAAGATTACAAAAAAATTTTTGCGGGGATCGTTAGCTTAAGGATAAAGGAACAAAATCTAAAAAAAATCCTACCTAGCCGAGAACATTGTTTAATTTACCTTTGTTTATTAAAAAATTATTTTTTTATAAATAAATAAATTGTTTTCATAAATTGAATATACTATCGTATTCTCCTGTTATTCTTGTATATGCCATTAAAATTTCGTAGTTTTATAAAATACTCGCTGAATAATCGCAATTTCAAAAAAACCTTACCTAAAAAGTAATTTGTTTATAACTTTTGCAAAATAAAAAATTTTGCAAAAACATTTTAGGATATTAATTTTAAAATATAAACCTTCAATATCCCTAAAAAATAAATATAAAACTCAACACATCGATTTTAAGTGGCCCACTTCAGGAATTTTGACTCTATACAGATTGCAAACCGATTGCATCGAATAGTGCTTGAAAAAAAACAAGAATTCAAAAAAATAAAAACGTCCCGATCCTACCAATAGGAGCCGAAATAGTTTTTTTTTTTAAAAAAAAAGGTATTCTGGCCGTTCTAATTAATATTTGTTAATAAACAAGAGCTCGTTGTAAAGTAGAAGGCTTACTTTACACGCTGATTTTTTTTGGATCGATCCTACCAAGATTTGACCAAAAAAACGTAAGTTGAAGACAGCGCGGCTGAGCAACTGTCGGTAGAGGGGAGCGCCGTGACGTCACCGGGCACGCTGTCCATGCGGCGCTCGGCTTCTCGAAGGATTGTGCCACGTAGAAAACAGCCATCGGGATGTTTTTTTCTTAATCAACTTATTTTTTTCCGCACTTTCAGGTGGTGCAAGCGACATTTTGCGAAAGTCATCGGCAAACCTTGAAAAACACACTTTTATCAACTTACACGCCTTTTTTTCTATTTGATTTTTTTTTATTTTTTCATTTTCCATTTGAAAGAGCAGAAAAAATAAGTTGTTAAAAAACATCCCGATGGCTGTTTTCTAGGTGTCACAATCCTTTTGTTAATTAAGGACTCCGGCACCGCATGGACAGCGTGCCCGGTGACGTCACGGCGCTCCCCCTCCCGGCAGCTGCTCAGCCGCGTGGAACGCGCTGTCTTCAACTAACGTTCGGTCAAATCTTAGTCGAATCGATCCAAAAAAAAATTCAGCGGGTTAAGTAAGCCTTCTAGTTTACAACGAGCCCTTGTTCGGCTCCTCTTGGTCAGATGGGGGCGTTTTTTTTTAATTCTTGTTTTTTTCAAGCACTATTCGATGCAATTGGTTTGCAATCTGTGTAAAAAAAAAACCGCCGAGATAAGGCGCTTAGTTACCGCATTTTGTCGGTTTTTTTGTTAATAACTTTCTTATTTTGAAATTTAAAAATCTGAAATTTGAAATTGCAACTTTATAATTTTGCAATAGGCCATTTTGAAATTGGGCGTCCGGATTGCGGGCATTTGTTGATCACCCCCATCAGCTATCTTTTCCTGTAGTCTCATCCGTTTGAAGTGAAATCTGTTTGTTTTATTTGACATTGAAGATTTTGCACTTTTTCTTTTTCAACGCTAATTTTGCAATGAAAAACAAAATTTGCGTACCAGCGGAAAAGCCTATCCCAATGGCAAATTTCCTCAGGAACAAAATCGACAAGTATACCTCAAGTCAATTAGACGCATATTTTCGGAGATACAAGCAAAAAACGAAAGAGTTTTTTTTTTTCTTAAATTGTTAATAACAAAACACGCTCGACCTCTGCGAATACACAAATTTATGGTTTTGTTCTATGACTTTTTTACTTAATTTTAAGCCGATAATATTCGACATAGGCTCGATTCTGGAAACAAAACCTAATTCTCCCGGACTACTTTTAAAAGTATGATAATGAAACACTCAAATTCTTATCTTTATATAATTACTTTATTAATTGTTCAATATGGGTTCCATTGTTTTCTAAGCACAAGTACAGCCAATATTCAAACTGTTCTCGGAAGAGTTTCAGGTAAAATAGACCTACATTCTTGTACAATTCTTTGCTGCAGTTGTTCAATTTAATATGGTTGTTTTGAATACAATTGATTTCAAGTGACGCCATAGGGAGAAATCGAGAGGTGTTTGGCCACCTAAGTCACCAGATCTGTCTGGTGACTTAGGTGGCCATTCAATGGGTCCTCTCCTATCTATCCACTGCTCTGGATAATGATTATCCAACCACTCTCTTACTGGGCGTACATAATGAGGTGCTCCATCCTGTTGGAAGTGCAGCAAGATTTCCATTGGCGTCTCTTTGATTTTCCACCTCATGAATAATTATAAGAGGCTCTATAGCTCTGTCTAACATTTCGGCATAAATTTCACCATTTAGTTCACCACGAGGTTCGAGGACGGCCAAAAAATCTAAATTATTTCGTGTTTTGTAGCGGTGAAATGTAAATAAACGAAAGAATTTGGTACCTAGGTTTTCAACAAATATTTTTAAATGAATGGATGTAACTGACATGACGGGTCAGTGAATGTAACCCCTTTTAAAAGTTACATTATGTCAATTTAGAAAATAAATACATTTCACACATTCGTGAGGTTAAGTACCTACTTCAATTTAGGGGTAACTGCCTTAGGGGTCAGGGGGTTGAAAGTAGTACGACAACAAATGCCTCAAAAGTTGTCCCCCTTGGTATGTAAATTGACGTGTTTCGCCAAATTTTGATACTGTCATTAGTTTAGGCAATATTAAATGCTGTTCGTACATATTACTTATTATTTTTTTCATTCCATCCATAATCCAAGGGTGATAACTCTGATGGAACTGACTTGTAAGCATTACTCCAAAGATGTGCTATGTATGATGTCCGTAGAATAGGTTTTGGCTAACAGGTATAAAATATCCCCACTGAATGCGCTCATACTTTTCAAAGTGGTGTACCTAAAATGTTTTCGAGCAATCTAAATAGAAATATTAACGAACTAATTATTTTTTTTATTGAATTTGACGTACAAAAGAATAGAAATAAAACACGACACTTAAAAATTTCTCGAGACAAAATTGACTAGGTATCACGTAAATACCAAATATTTATAATTTTTTAATGTATTTGATTTTTATAAATTTTTTTAAGTGTCGTGTTTTATTTGTATTATTTTGTACGTCAAATTCAATAAAAAAATTAAATAGTTCCTTAATATTTATATTTAGAGATTGCTCGAAAACATTTTAGGTAGGTACTTACATTTTAGGTACACTACTTTGAAAAGTAAAAAAATTATGAGTGACCTTTAGAAATTAAAATATTGATTTCAAATTTTCAGAATCATTTTTTTCAACCTAAAAAATAATAACATGACGAGGAAAAACAAATAATAATAAAAAAATTTTGGAAATTTTTAAAAATCTTGAGCGACCTCAAAAAATTTCTTTTTGAGCTGATTTTTTAAGGGGGCGTTTATAACATATAGTCCACGCTAGATAGTTTATTTTTTGAAAAGAGTTCTGAATAAGGTTTCTCGGCGCAATAATTAGGTAAAAAATAGTAGAAATTGATTGTGTATGTTTTGGATAAAATCGGTATATAGGAATCTTAATAAAAAATCTTAGTAAAAAAATCGATAAAAGCGCTGAAAACCGTTTTTTTGCGGATTAAGGGCCGAAAAATAATTTTTTTTCGTAAACAAAAATAGCACGTTGTAGCGCTTGAAAAAAACGAAAAGAATGAGTTTTTGGTGATCAAAATTGGTTGCAGAAAAAAATAAAAACCGATGAAAAATGTCCATTTTTTGAAATCGAATTACAATGTTTCTAATGGTCGCAGAAGCTTCTGCTTTAAAATAAAGAATAATAAGATCTTTTTGCATAAATCGAAAAAAAACTAAAAAAAAGGTGTTTTCGAAAAACGGCTTGAACAAGCCGAAAAATGGTCCTAAAGCATTTTTCCTGGGATTAAATTACTCGTCATTAAATTCCCTACAAATCCACTATCGTGACTTGTGGGAGGGGTTCATTCAATCGGCTGAAAAACGCGTTTGAAAATCAACGTCGCGTTGCTTCGAGCGCTCGGGTAAGCGAATGAAGGGGAAGTGGACACGTGGTGGGGGAAGCCTCTCCGCCGCTGACTTCTGTCAGCGCGTCTGCGGCGGGAGAGGCTTCCCCCACCACGCGTCCACTCGCTTACCCGAGCGCTCGGAGCAACGCGACGCTTGATTTTCAAATGATTTTATCCAAAACATACACAATCCATTTCCACTATTTTTTACCTAATTATCGCGCCGAGAAACCTTATTCAGGATTCTTTTTAAAAACTGAGCACTTTTCTGCTATATTGCCTGACGTAATAATAAATTAATATATATTCAAGACACGAAAAAAAATATTCCATTTTTTTTGGGCCACTCTAATATACACGACTGACATATAACCCCTCCCTTTCAAGACAGCTAATTGTTATTTTTTCAGTTGGAAATGGTCTGAAAAATCAAATCAAAAAATTTTGGCACGGTATGAAATCACTTTCGAACAGAATTTTTTCTCACCACTTTCATATGCTGTCACCTTTAGCTCCACCGCTACTGAAGCAGCTGACGCTCATAGCTCTCATGTAGTAAGGAGAAACTATTCAGTCGGTATGAAATGACTTGTTCAAATATAGCGCTACCTCCCATACTATGAGGTCTCACTCAAAAATTACACATTATTTTGAATGTTATTATTTTGAGAAGTCAATATGTGACTGAACACGGGCAGCTGTGTATTGAGGGGTATTTTCCAGCGATGGCCCAGCCTAGATGAGTATTTAGCATAGTTGGAACCCTCTTTCCTAGATTATGCATACCTAAGCATATCATTTTGTAAAACAAATCTGCACCAATTAACATAGTGTGACATGTTCTACCAGCAAAACCTCGATGTATTGTTGGTTGCCTATACGAGATTATTACCATCAACACATTTGGGGCCAGCAAGATAAAATCCGGAAGATACTAGAACAATATAGAGATTCTTGGCGATTCGAACGTTGCTAAAAGATTGTTCCAGAGGCTTCCAATGGTGTATAGAAGCACGACAGCGAGCTCCCAAGAGTTTAGTTTTTGAATCGGAACTTAGTCCAGTGAAGATCAAAGTGATATACCGGGTGATATTTAGACAGCGATATTTAGTAGCGATATTTAGAGTATGATTTTAAGTTGATAGTTGTGTAATTAACGTGATCAAATTAATTGTAATTAAACAATAAACGCTTTTACCAAGTAAAAAAGTGATACAGTGGTGTCAGAAGTGGGATTTTATACAAAGTGTTGCATACCGTTGCAACCGTCGCGTCGCTAAAAAGTTAGCGGTAGTGGTCGCGGGAGACTATTGAATGTTCTGGAACTTTTACGCGTGTAAACGAAAGCCCCAAGTCTGATATATCGTTGCACTTGTCTCGACATCAGAAAGCTACTGGAGGTGTTCGCGAAGAAGTGTCTCAAACTTTCTGGAACTTTTTGCGCTGTGGACTTAGACCCCAAGTGTGACATATCGTTGGACTCGTCACAACTTAAGGAACTCATAGCAAGTGCTCCTGAGGAATTTTGGAGAATATTCTAGAATTTCTGTTGATTTATGCCGGTGACCAGAAGTCAAGAGACCAACATGGATGCACAACTTGCACAGCTGTTAGAGATTATGCAGGCATTGAAAGGAGAATTAGGAAAAAAATTGGAAAAGCAATCGCAGTCGTTAGGAGAAAAATTAGAAATTCAGTCCCAACAATCGCAGGCGATAGGAGAAAAATTAGAAAATCAATCGCAGGCGTTAGAGGAAAAATTAGAAATTCAATCCCAACAATCGCAGGCGTTAGGAGAAAATTTAACTGAGAAACTAGAAAAAGAGACCTGTGCATTGAAGGAACAGATAGAAGAACAAGTCCAGAAACTTGAAGGCAGATTGGACGAACATGTGAAGACTATTAAAGAAGATTTCAATGCACAAGTAGAAGAATAATTGAAGAACGAGGTAGACGAAAAATTTCAACAGCAAAATAAAAAAGTTGACGTAGAAATAACCCATGTCTCCATCTCCAGACCGGCTAATGTCAAACCACCTCAATTCGATGGCAAGGTGTCCTGTGGTACCTATCTCCGACAATTCGAAGCGGCTGCTATAGCCAATGGATGGACAGACTCAGAGAAAGCCACTGGGTTGATCATAGCTCTGCGTGGCGAAGCCCTAGATGTGCTCCAAGGAATACCTGTTGAACAACAGCAGAGTTTTGAGCACCTGAAGGACCATCTGGAGATGAGATATGGGGACAAACACATGCAGCATATATACCAGGTGCAACTAAAGGGTCGTCTGCAACTGGCTGGAGAAAATTTGCAGCATTTCGAAGCTGATATTCTTCGACCTGTTCGCCTGGCCTATCCAACTGTTCCGCTTGAATTCTTGGAACAACTTTCCATCCAGCACTTCATCGACGGTCTGAGAGACAGAGAAACCCAACAAGCCCTGCGCCTGGGAAGACATTTTGGGACTTTGAACGATGCCCTGTACCATGCTCTGGAGTTCGAAGCAGCGAAGGTGGCTTCAAGGGGACATGTGAAGGTCTGAAGAGTCTCTGCCGTGGATGAAGCACCAGGACAAGACGATGTATGGGAACAACTAACTGAGTTTATAGGCAAACTCAGAGCAGTATCGAAATGAGGTGAAAATTTACAAGCTAAGACTGAACCAAGAAATCGGCTTCCTCGATGCTGGAACTGTGGGTTTGAAGCCCTAAAAGTCTCTTTGTACCACGCCGATTTTGACCTACCCCCGACCTGAACAACCCTTTATTGTGGACACAGACTCAAGCAACGTTGGTCTCGGAGGAGTGCTTTCTCAAATCCAAGACGGCGAGGAATGAGTGATTGGCTATTTCAGCAAGATCTTGTCAAAAACAGAGAAGAACTACTGTGTCACTCGTAAAGAACGGCTGGTCACTGTGAAAACACTTGAACATTTTCACAAGTATAGTCAAGAATTCCTCCTCAGAACGGACCATGCTTCCTTGAAATGGCTACTACAATTCAAGAATCCTGAGGGGCAAATAGCGCGATGGCTGGAGCGCCTGCAAGAATACCGCTTTGTGATAGAGCATAGACCAGGAAAGAAGCACGGAAATGCCGACGCCCTGTCTAGAAGACCTTGCCCCTCGAATTGCAAACATTGCAGTAGCCTAGAAAGGAAAGAAGGTGCATCAACGATCCCTTGCAAAGTCGTCACCGCCCAACCAGGAGACAAGTGGAGCCCAGCAACCATCCGTAAAGACCAGCTAGCCGATAAAGACTTGAAACCCATCCTGGAATGGAAAGAAGCAGGAACTGGACGACCCCCATGACCTGACGTTAGCGACAAGGGTGTGGCACTCAAGAGCTATTGAGCACAGTGGGATTCCCTCGCTGTGGAACATGGTACCCTGGTGAGAAATTGGGAAAACAGCGAGGGAAGCCAAGGAAACAGGTTCTGCTGCCAAGATCTCGGGTGCCTGTGGTGCTGCAGGAAGTCCATGGAGGCATTGGCGGAGGACATCTCGGTACCAACAAGATGCTGCAGAAGCTTCGAGATAGGTTCTACTGGGCGAACTGTAGAACGGATGTAGAAGATTGGTGCCGAAAATGCGACACCTGCGCCGCTATCAAAGGACCAAAGACAAGATCACGAGACAAAATGCGCCAATACAACGTCGGCGCCTCGTTCGAAAGAATAGCAATTGACATCGCAGGCCCCTTTCCCAGAACCCAGGATGGGAATCGTTATCTGTTGGTTGCGATGGACTGTTTTAGTAAATGGCCCGAGGTGTATCCAAGCTGACGACAGTGGCTGAAGTACTAGTCAACAACTTTTTCTGCAGATTTGGAGTGCCAATGGAATTACATTCTGATCAGGGCAGAAATTTTGAGTCTGCAGTGTTCCAAAAAGTCTTCGAAATGATGGGAATTCGGAAGACAAGGATCACGCCACTACATCCACAATCAATGACAACGATGTCGTTTACAGAATCCAGAGGAACCCCCGAAGTAAAATGAAGGTCATCCACCTAGACCGCCTGACGCAATATCGGGGTGGAACCGATCGGGACGATCGGTCTTAAGAAGGGGCAGTGTGACATATTCTGCCAGCAAAACATCGATGTATTGTTGGTTGCCTATACGAGATTATTACCATCAAAACATTTGGGGCCAGCAAGATAAAATCCGGAAGATACTAGAACAATATCGAGATTTTCGGCGATTTGAACGTAGCTAGAAGATTGTTCCAGAGGCTTCCAATGGTGTATATAAGCACGACAGCGAGCCCCCCAAGAGTTTAAAAAAAGTGTTACAATAGCAATTCCTGTCTGATGAAAAAATCCGAGTCAGCAAGTTCCCTTTTTATCTCATCTGGGATATTTAATTTTTTCATTTGTATAGGCACTGACGGATTTTATAAGTTGATGGTATTTAAAACAGCACAATAAACTGAGATTTTACTCCATTCAACCTTAAAGTGTATAATACCATCAACCATATTGTTTGATTGTATCTACTTTTGTGAAATGTCAGGGTTTTTTAGTATTGTTTTGTAGGGTACACACTGTAGTTTGTTTACTAAATTTTGAATGAAGGATTTGGTTAATTACCAATAGAACTTTGACGTTAACGCCACTACCATCTTTAGCATAAAATTTGACTTGTCGCAGTGGCTAAAAGAATTTGGTATTGATAGTGACACTTCCGTCAGCTACCAAGTCACCATTTTGTGAATCTTGGCCTCTTGGTGAACTAGTATTCTCCCGATGGTTTTCTGATCTACAGTTTTATAGTGAATTATTACCAGAAACGAGTTGTTGAATATTGGCAAGATTTGCAGTTTGAGATTTATTGTTACCGACATGTTGAATATGCATGATTGTGTAATGTTTTTTATTGCATTTTGCATAACACATTTTTGTTTCGAATGTAAGGCGTGTTTTGTTCCTAAACAATTAAAACATAAACTTTTTGACTTGACGAATTTTTCTTTTTCTCCATGCAACAGCGCAATGTCCAGTTCAATACAAACTGACCTTGATTACATGATGAGTTACTAGAGCACGAATTTTTAGAAAAAGAGAAACTTTATCTGGTTTTCTTTGCGACCACGAATTGCCACTAAATAAATTTTCCAACGTAATACACTTTCTATCTAAGGAATCAAAAAATGTTCCCAAAGTTGGTAATTCGAGATTTCACTCACTTTCAATGTTTGCTCGAAAATATAAAGTAATACATATTCAAAAATTTGTTGGTCAATGAAATGCAACTTTTTTAACGAATCTAAATGTTTCCTTAGTTTTGCGACAAAATCTCGCAAGGATATAGCTGTACATTTTGTTACTGGATTTATGTTTAATATCTTTTTGGAATTACAATTTACAACATGTTCCATTTTGGTACCTCTTTCTTAAAATATTGAGAGCTACTTCAAAATAACATTAGTTACTTCTCAAGAATCTATTAAATTATACGATTCACCTTTTAAGAAAGGATTCAAATAAAAGAATCAATGAATATCACTTAAATTAGAGTTATTTGTAAAAGCCGAAAATAAATCAAAGTATGACTTCCAGTTTGAGACCTGTCCATCAAAAGGAGTAATGTAACTTAACACTAGGAATATTACGTACAGTAGTGTGCAAAATAATTGGTGTGAATAAACATAATAAAACAAAATTGACTAATTTTATGTCAAGATATAGCATTCCGTAAAATTTCTCTTTGAGCTGAAATAATAAATGTATTAAAATATACAAAACGAAAACATGTGTTTTAACAATATTAAGGCTAAAAGAATACAAAAATATTTATAATCAGTATCAATAATATTATAAATATTTATAATAAGTGATAAATCAAAAATATCAATAATACTTGTGCAAAAAAAATAGGTTTAAAAAGAATTGCACAATGGTGTTGCACAATACATGCGATTCCCATGTTTGTGTCGATATTGTTAGTTGAAGTGAGTTTGACACAAGTGCTACTGCTACTTGTCACTAGGTGTCAATATATTAATAATTTTGTTAGACATGGCATAATTATTTTTATTTGTGTACATTTTTGCAATAAAAAAATTTCATACAAAAAAGTATACAATCCGTTACAACATCAACAATAATTTATATATTGTTTAAAATATTACTTACACATATTACATATTTTGCACACCACTGTATACTACAGGTAGATTAACTTGATTGATAAAGTAGTACAATACGTGTTTGCAATTTCTTCTCTATTGTCTAAACTAGACGTTTCCTCGTCTAATTCGATATTTTCTATGTCGTCTTGAGAATTATTTAATTCTACTTATTAAAAGCTTATTTTAGAGATTCCTGCCTGACTTGAAATTCCGCCACACAAATGTCATTGTCTTTATTGGAGATGACCCAATTATGAATACGCAATTATGTATATTGCACTCTTCGCATTTTTACATGATTTTTTTCAGGGTTTCTAAATCCATTTTTTTTTACGATATATTGACTGACTGCCAACTAACTGCCAACTTTCTGACAACTTTCAGCCACACCGAATAGCCAATCAAAATTTTGAAACAAAAATGAAAAACGATCAACTCCCTCCAAAATAAAAGGTGGTTCCATTTCAAAAGGCACAGTGTATGTACATATGTACATACGTGATTAGTATGTCTATTGGCCGGCAATCAATTTGATCATTTGATTTTTTAGGAAGCATAAACTATAGGAAATTATAAAAGCTGTTATTACGTTTCTACTTCACTTAATAAAACACATTTACTAATGTAAATATGAAGAAAAAAGGTTTACTTACCATCAGGGCATAACAATTCAAAATCATCATTCAAATTATCCCTCGCCCACCATTCTCTCTTCTTACCACCAGTGTTTTCTGTTACTGTGGTGTGCTTCACAAAAGCTACTTGACCACCTCCTTCTACAAGACATCTAAACGCTCCAGTATGACCATAGTAGTCCTCTGAAGCATCACGCCTACAATATCTGTAACAAGTACTCCCGTAAATATTTTAACAAGCATACATATAGGGTGCTTCACACTGAGTGGTCTATTAAAAGTTTTAGGATAACTATAAACGACATGGTGCTGAAAATCTGTTATCTCAGCGTTTTCGGGAATGTTCTACACATCTAAAATAATGGCGATTTTCTGCCACTTAGGGATATACCAGAAGTGAAGACGAACTTTTAAATGGCATATTATATTTGACTTCCACACGCACATAGTGGAGAGGAAGTATGAAATTTATGAACAAATTTTAAAAATTTATTATTGGCTAAATGGCTTAAAATGTTCTGAAACATCGAAATTTTAAATTTAAGCAAAAACATTTTCTGTCTGTTTACTTTTCTTGTGTACACAATAACTCGAGAACGTGTTAAGATATCAACTTGAGTTTATTTTAATACTTTAGAAATTTTTCGTTTTTAAAGTTGAACCATCAAAACCATTTTTCTAAAATGGCTGAGTTTCTCAAATAGATACTCTGAAGATTTCTCTTTAATAATAAAGTCCAAGAACTTTGAAAAGTATTTAATATTGTCGGAGTTATTCACTGTGTTTTGAAAATATCGCAATTTTATTTTTTAGCGATATATCTATTATCACACAATCGACATATCCTTGGGAGGATTATACCTTCAACTTGAGTTTATTAGATGCACAATTTCACAAGCTGTAATCCTATGAGAAGCAAAAATTGATACTGAAGTACAAAAATTATCCAAATTTAAGCAACATTCAAAACGTGGGTGTACGAATACTTTCGCGGCTTACTGTATATGAAAGATATATGTAGAGACAAATTAACTGAAGACAAGTGGAGACAAGAAAGGATTAAAAAAAACTGCTAAGTTTCCTAACTGTCTAGGTGCAGTTGACGGCAAATATGTGACAGTAATTACATGTTAACCTTCATGGATATAAGTTCTTATGGAAGGCATGCAGACAACTATTTTCGAAGACAATACTTTATAGAAAAGTAAAAAAAGTTTATTATATTGTACTTTTACCTTCTGCAGTATCGCTTATGAACATTTATTACCAAATGTGTTCGTTGGGGATAAAGCGTTCAATTTGCAAGAAAATTTAATGTGTCCCATCCTTATGGAGAAAAATTTGTCAGAAAAAAAAGATCTTTAACTATCCATTATCACATGCCAGACGATACATCGTTTGCTTATAATTATACAGTTGTGAACTATGTGAACTATGATAAATTTTTCAGGGGAGAGGTTTAAAAATTTGGGTGTGGCTGGGTAAAAACTGAAATATGATCTTAATAGTTTTAACATGTGTATATCATCATAGTGTCATTTCCAGATTATGAGGGTGAAAAAATGTATATTTAGGGTACTTTTTCACAAAAATTTATTGCCTTAAAGAATAACATACAACTATGTTTTACTACATATCAAACTAAAAATATTTTTACTGCACATACAACATAACAACAAAACTACTAGATAACTGAAATAAGAGAAAGAAACAACAAAACAAAAGTTGCAATTTCATAATTGTTTTGTAATATTGACAGTCAACCTCTGGCATATATTTCATCATACATTTAACAGCTGAAATCTTTTCTGCAGCTATGTATTTTTTATGTCACAAGACTTCGGAGTAGGTATTGTAGATATTGTATTGTATTGTCAAAAATGAAAAATTGAGCTAAAAAAAGAAACTGGCCAATGACCAGTTTCATCCCTTTATTCTCACCCCCTCAGCGGGACCAGTTCTCACCCCTCAGCGGGTATTTATTGAGGGCGGCACAGCTACTTTTCCTGTTTTCTTTTTTGACTGAAGTTGTTGCTCAATATCAATTGTGGCAATACTTGGTATTCCCCTTTTCTTTCGATTACCATAAGAACACAATGTCGTAGCTATATATATTTTATATTTTAGTAAACTGCTGATTTTTTTTATCTATTCCCAACATATTTACAGTCTCTTCTGTACAAAAGCCAGCTGTTTACTACATATAAATCTAGTACGTGGAAGAAAATTTTTAGGTACCATTTTTTGCTTCGTATGCAAGTTCTGTATAAAGCTATCAAAGAATCAGCTAGGTCCACACCACCCATAAATTGATTATATTGAGAAATTGCATTCGGGCATGGGATCTCTATTCTAGATTTGGACTTCATATCCCATTTCTTGACTAGTTTCATAGGGTACGCACCGACAAAAGAGCTAAGCAAATGCACTACCTTATTATCATACCGTTTGACAGCAGTTAGTTCAGTTCCATTTGCCGTAGTGGTTTCTCAAAATATCCCCTTCCTTTTTTTCATTTCCTTTTCTGTGGAAAAAGAACATCCTGACATTTGATTGATTCTTACCGTCCCTAAGCTTTGAATACCTAATTTATCCAATGCAATCTGCAAGTTTACGCTATTGAACCAATTGTCGGAATATAATTTGTAATAACAATTTCTTGGTACAATTTTTCCAAGTCTCATTACAACATTTTCACTTACCTATACCAGTATTACACAGTCGGAGAAAACTTCTCACGTGCTCTTAAGTAAACACACATACAACTATTTTCTAGAAGATATAAGTTCAAATCTCAAGAGTGGGATTAAAAAGTTGTATGTGCCACATACCACTATGTAATCCTATGTAGAACGTTAAACAACATGCAACTATGTAAGTATGGTTACCTAACTGTCTAAATGTGCACATAGACTTCTGCAAACTTACCAAGGGATAGCAGGAGATACATACAACATTGTTATAACAAAAACTCATTTTTCATAAAAATGTCACTTACCACTGTGTAATTCTAAGCAAACGACATGTATTGAATGTACATTTGGTATTTCAGCCAATAAATTGCGCATTTTTCATAGGCCACTTACTGTCGGTATCAATTTTGCAGTAGATATAGTCATCATGTGTTCGGCAAAAACTAAACTGCTCGTCAAAATTAGCGTAACACTTTTAGATAAGCACCATTTGCGTTCTACTCGAGTTAGAGACTTGGGGCTGTAAATTTTCGGTAGTCTGTAGGGTTGGTTTGAATGCCTCGAAGGCGCTACGTTGTGACTTAAACGATTCGCCGTCCACACCCCAAAAAGCAACCCCATGTCGAAATTTGAATTCACAAGATTTTGACGGCAATTTCAGACATACAGGATGGACTAAGAAGGACGCTGTCGGGTAAAAACTCCAACCCGGCATACGTTAACCCTCCTCCATAAATTATGTGAATTTGGTCGCTGTTCCATTTCTTCAACCCATTTCCAGACCCCCTAAGCCATCCCTTCGCATTTACACAGGATTTTGCGTGGTTTGACCTCTGTTGGGCGAAGCCGTTGATCTTAGTGCTGCCTAATAAATTGATGTGAGGTGCCACAACTCGCTTTCACCCTTTGACAATCCAAGCACCCCTCCAAGCCACACCTACTCCACACCCACCCCCTCTGGTTCCGCCCTTATAGAAGACTACGTGGGATGTCTATTTGTTTCGTCTATTGTCATGGTATTACTTGAAAACTCTTGAAGTTGACGGGACCGACTGTGAACGGCTCATTGAGCGCCAAATGTGATATTCCATCTCCAACCCACTCCCTTAAAATTTGTTGATGCGAAACCCCTGAAGGGTTGTAAGCAGATATTGATGCGTGGGCTGACTCTGAAAACATTCTGAGGATGCTTGAACCCTTTTCGGCCCACCTCTAATCGCTTGTCTCCTTCAAATCCTTTTTTTGCGGAAAATTTTAAGTAGATGAAAATTCTTGAAAGAAGGCTTGTTGGGCAGGTGTAACCTTTCTTTGCACTTGTGTGAATCGACAATCGCAAAATTCGTGAGAGATGCTTAGTACGCGCGGCAAGTGTTCCCAAACATGCTCTCGCTCGTAAAATTACTAAAAAAGGTGCTGCTTGGGTGGTACGTGCTAGCCCAGTCGAGGGTTCATGAGCCCAAGTCACAATCAACACTTGTCGCTCGTACCAAGCACCTCTCGCGAATTTGGTGATTGTCGATTCACACAAGTGCAAAGGAAGGTTCCGCCTACCCAACTCTTTCAGAAATTTTCATCTACTCAAAAATTTTTGGAAGTGATTTCTTGAGTCACCCACGAATCACGACCTGCTTACAACCCCTTAGGGCAGCAAATTTTCAGGGGAGAGGGGGGGTTGGAGTTGAATATCAGTTTTGGCGCTCAATCAGTCGTCCGCAGTGTGTTCCGCCAACTTCGAAAGCGTTCAAATAATGCACGACATGAATTCGAAACAAAACGACATCCCTAGCAGCCTTCTACAGGAGCGAAACCAGAGGGGGTCAGTAGTTGACAAAGGGTGAAAGGGCGTAGCACCCCACACCAAAATAGACATCCAAAAAAAACGTCATCAAAGTTGGCCGAGAAAAAAAGACGTATTTCTATTCTTAATCGAATTTATAACCTTATTTACTTGTCAAGACTGTCACATCATATGACAGTGTGTCATTATTTATTTTACAAATTGTGACAGTCACTTGTCAAATGTTTGACATAACCTAAAAGCTTAGACGTGACCGCTATTTCCATCTCTCTCGTTCATAGCCAGAGTTGATGACGTTCTTTTTTTTTTTGGATGTCTATATTAGGCAGCATTAGGATCAATGGATTCGCCCAACAGAGGTCAAATCACGCAAAACCCTGCGTAAATGCAACGGAGTGGGTTAGGGGGGTCTGGAAATGCGTTGAAGAGATAAGACAGCGACCAAATACACAGAATTTATTGAGGTCTTAATGTGTGCCAGGATGGAGTTTTTACCCGACAGCGTCCTTCTTAGTCGATCATGTAGGTATCTGCAATTACCGAATCGAATAAATCAAAATCATTTACAATTTTCTTTAACTAGCAGGCCTCGGTAACAGCTAGATACAGAGCTAAATATTCTGATTCCGTTGATGAGATTGAAACACATTGTTGCTTTTTACTATCCCTAGATATTGTACAATTACAAAGTTTGAAAATATATCCTGTTGTTGATTTTCTATCTTGAATGTTCCCACCCCAATCTGAGTCTACAAATCCACATAAAAATATATTATTATCAAGTTTAAAAAATAATTTACAACTGAACGGTCCCTTGACATATCGTAATACTCGTTTCAGAGCTTTAAAAAAAAATTGTTAGCTTTATCTTGGTATCTACTAAGTAAGTTTACGCTTTCACAAAGATCTGGCCTAGTGCCTTGAACAGCATACATTACGCTTCCAATAATCTGCATACAGATCTTTTGCATATGACAATCATTTTCGTTATTTTTAAGGAATTCAAAATTATTATCTACAGCTAATGGTGTACTCATGGGTTTGCAGTCATGCATTCCAAATTTTTGCAAATAACTTTCCTGACTTAATTCAATATAACTTTTCAAATTTTGTTTGATATCATTACCTAAATAATGTTTAATCGTACCTAAATCTTTCATGTAGAAATTATTATTATTAAGCATTGATTTTAGATTTTCAACTTGTTTTAAATCTGTTCCTAAAATTAAAAAGATCATCAACATAAAATAAAACGTAAAAGTTTACCTACTTGCTGAAAACCGCGTGCCACTAACCGAGCCTTAAATTCATTCTCACTTTTCACTTTGAACACCCATTTGCTCTCGAACACGATAACCTCTCGATATCGATCACATTTTTGTCGACCTGATATGACACTTCACTCCACGTATCATTTTCGCGCAACACTCGAACCTCCTTTTCCATTGCTTCCTTCCATTCTCTGCAGTATTTCCTGAAATTTCCTCTTAATAGGTAATCGGGTCTTCGTTAACGGAAAATAAACTCATATCCGTGCTCAATATTTTCTTCACTTATTCCTTTCTCACTTCGTTGATCTCCTTCGTCTTCAATACGATCTTTTTCGCTATCTGCTTCGAAAGTTTTCAAGTTTCGGAAATTTTACAGTTTCGGAAATTTCGTTTTCATTCTGAATTATTTCATTTTCACTTTCATCATCCTTTGTAATTTCCAATGTAATTACCTCTTCTTTTTCAGCTTGTTCCGTAATCTCTTCGCTAGGTATAAATATAACGTTTCGGTGACTTTCGACTTATATTTTTCTGTGGAAAATAAATTCTATAACCTTTATTCTCGTCATTATATCCGACCTTTGCAATCTTATCGATTTTAAGGTGCGTTTTATATGGGTTACCTTGTCGCTTTACTATAACACTCAATTTCCCATCTTTGTTCAGCAATTCACATTTGTTTTTGTCTGAACGCATCTTATATCCTTTATCCAGTGCTGTACCTACTTAATGAAAATAAGTTTACTGCCAAATCGGGTACTAGTAGAACATTTTTTAAATCTGTTGTCATCAATCCATTCCCTGCTTATACTTGTACTTTTCCAATTCCTTGTACATCTACTAATGTACCATTCCCTACTCTAACCTATCTCTTTACATTCACGCTTTTGACTGACTAAAATTGTTCTTTGTCAATGTTGTTCTTTTGCAAATGTTCTTTGCACACGTATTTCATTGCTCCGCTATTCATCCACCAGTTGTAAAATGTTGAGATGTTCTGAGCCAACTAAGTACCATTTAATATACTGAAGACAATTATTAAAGCTTGAGCTCCGTCTTTATCATCCTTTTTGTTTTCTCTATCCTTCGTTTTCTTAAACCAACAGCCATTCATCAAATGTCCAGTTCCATGAGATAGTTCTCATCTAATCTCGATACAATTATTTCCTGAGCTTTGGTATCTTTGCTGTCCCAATTTAGTGGTTCTCATCTAATCTCGATACAATTATTTCCTGAGCTTTGGTATCTTTGCTGTCCCAATTTAGTGGTGTTCTAAGTTGGTCTTGCACTTCTTCCATTCACTCTTCTATAATAACCTCTCGACTTTAAGGCAATCTGGACTTGGAACTTCCATGTGGTCCAGTTCTCGCCGTTAAATTTTACGAGTTGAATTCCCGCCATTTGATCTCCCATTTTATCGTCGTGCCGTCTTCTGTGGACTAACACACCTCTCACGACTCTTATCCCAAAATATAACTTTCTATATTGGGTACTTTTTGTCTGATTCAGGTACAGCTTACAAAATACTTAAGGTATTACTACTGTCCTAAATCCATCGACATTACGTCGCATCACGTTCCAGCACACTTTTCATTACAGATTTCTTAGCAAATCTGGGGCCATAACTTTTATTATTAATAGGTTTTGGATTCACAAATCTGTAATGAACGGACGAACTGGGGATCTTTATGTTTTGTTATTAATGGATCTTTTTAACAATAGACTTTATAAACACGCTTATTATCGAACAACGTTTCGTACATACTATGTTTTGATATCTGACAATTCACACTGTTAGCAATCACATTGCTAACTTGGTAAACTAAACTTAAGATCACATCTTAGATCACGTAAGACCATAAAACAATTTTATTGGCTACCTTTAACAAAGGCAAGCTAGCTTGGCAATGAGATATGAAATTAAAAGATTAGTGAATAAAAAATGATTGATAACTTTTTTTTCTGTACCGATTTTTCGTCAAAGTTTTCAATTACTTTTGTACAAACTGCATTATTTTTTCTTTATCCTAGCGCTATGCTCCTTAATTTTATAGTTTCAAATAAATTATTTCGATTTTATGGCACTAATTAAACACATCACTCTCGCAAACGTTTCCACATCGAACGACGAATCAACGAATACGGCGGCAAACGAGACGAGCGGGCCGCCCGAGCAGTCGACAGCTCGAGTAGTCAGTATACAGGATGGCCCATCGAAAACAAAATAAGTCAACTTTCGGATACTTAACGCAGTTTTTCGAACAAATTGCTCGGACATATAAATTGCGTTTTGTAAGGGAAATTTTGCACATATCTTCTACCCTATCACTTCAACCCCTAAACGAGGTAAATTCCACCCTGAAAATTTCAAATGACACAAGAGGTCAAGTGACACTTCATTTGAAAGCCTATTTAATTTCCTCTACGACGGTACCTCGCTTAAATGATGTATCACTTGACCCCTTGTGTCATTTAAAGTTTTGAGGATGGAGCTTACCCTCGTTTAAGGGTTGAAGTGATAAGGCAGAAAATATGTGCAAAATGTTTCCACCTCCAAAACGTGTCCGAGCAATTTATTCGAAAATTGCGTTAAACACCCGAGAGTTGGATTGTTTCATTTTCGATGGGACACACTGAATGTGTTGCAACTGCTCGACCGCACGACGCAATTTCGCCGTACTGCTGACCACTCGGGATCGTGACTACTCGGGAGGTCTTATGTATATCAATGAGAAGGAAGCCATAGTTAGACATGCAGTCGCTGCTTCGAGCAGTCACTTGCGACTACTTGAAGCTGTCTGTGTATGACCGGCCTATATTTATCTACAATCTACAGTGCCAGCATCTGGAGCAGTTGGCTTGCAGTCGGGCTAACAGCAAGTAGACTATATAGTAACAGCTTCAAGCAGTTGATTTGCAGTTGAACCTAGCAGTAAGTCAACTGCATTTTTGCTACCGACCGTGAATGTTCCAAGCTGCCCCTCTATTGCCACCGTAAATAAAAAAATAAATGATGCGATGTGTCAAAAAGTGACAAATGGAGTATGATTTTGCTCATAATGGCATTTTAAATCAAAACAAATGAAAATAAACATAACATGCCATTAAAGATTCGGAAATTTTCCTGTTAACATTTTTCCGGATCATTTCCGGTTCAACCGGAAGTCAATATAATCTTTATAAGAAAACTATTGGTAAGTTACTTACTTACGTACTTACCTAAAACTTGAGCCATGACATAAATCGCACATATTATCGTATGGAACTCCAGTATTATATTCTGTACTTAATGCACCCGTACACAACTTTTACTAAAGTACTCAGCTGCAGCTCTAATACTATTGCAACCGTATGGACGAATCCAACCATTACTAATCAAAAATGCCAATGGATACACCCATCCCGCTGCAGTATTTATGCCACCATGGCAAGTATTTTTATCTGTAATATAAAAGGTATAAACATTAAATAAGTGCTGAAAAGTAGAAACTGTACGGACACACTTTTTAAATAAGTTAATTCTGTAGTCGGGTCAGATTCTTTAGCAACAGCAACTACATAATATCCAGGCTCATCCAAATCATAAATTTCACTAATAAAAGGCACTAAATCGAAATGTAGTCCTGCAGTATAAATATCACTGGCATCCAAAATAGCAACATCTGCTGTTCCATTTCTAATTGCTTCCATGCAATTGATCTGTGAATGTCCTTTATAACAACCCATTTCAGGTTCTAAAGCTGTGCTTTTAATGCTGTCTAAAAAAAAAGATCGTTACAATGAACTCATGTGCATCTAAACTTATAGATATTATACTGCACCATCATTAAATGCAACTGTATTGCTAATATTAACACTTTCTGTTATCTTTAAAACTGGTACATAGTGATAATACTTTGTAATACATTTTTTTAGATAATCATTATCATATAACGGACTCTCGTCTCCTCCCTACTCCAACCTACCTAGTAGGTGGAGCTAGCTAGTAGGCGCGTCTCCAGGTGGCGGATAGGAGAAAAGTCAGACTTGCAATGAGTCAATGGTAGCTAAAACGGAAGCCACCGATTTTAAACCTGGAACACTAGGAACGAAAGCACTACCGTGGACCAGCTCGCGACACAAACCGAAAACCGCCTGGGCATGCAACGACTCCGTGATCATAGTATTGAGGATAGTATAACCTAGTATATATAGTATAACCGGGGGTCTTGACTTATCTCACCTAATCCGTGCCCCAGTAGATAAAATACCACTATACAAACCTTCCCAATTTCAAGGTATTGTACGCGCCGAAGGGATGAATGACTGGAGGAAAGGCCAATCCTCAGTGACAAACGTCGAAGAACAAGGAACACCTCGTTGTATAAGTGCCTTCCGTGCGTGCATGGAGCAGCGCGTACGACCTTTATTTTCCCCATACACATGGGACTAGTGAGTTGTCTTGATTATCCGACGACAACTCAACAGACGATTGTCTGACTACAACACATGAAGGACATGACAACACGTGTAAGACTCCGACATGAAGGACGTGAGGAAACCAGTGCGGTTTCTTCGCCAACCGAAGACGAACAAAAAAACGACTCGGAAGGCTCATCGCAACAGGTGCTCCGCAAAGGGGTGCGACTGGCCAAGACCGCACGTTGGACTCTAGACTCTCTTCTGATTTTTGGAGGGCCGGAGGTTTCTACGCCAGTTTCTATCCGAAACCGCACAAAATCTACCAGCCTACTACTCAGACTATCCGAACCAGAGGTAGTCAAAGCTAGAGCAAGCGGAAACGCCTGTCTTGTCAGACTCCTCTGAACGCCGGCAAAATGAAAAAAGAACAGGTCTCCACCTCTTACATAGGAGGTGGACCCGCCTCTTTAAATCTGCGTGTTTCGCTAAGCGTTCCCAGAGAAAAGTTGACGAACGTGCAGCAAATGGCCATTCAAGAAAGAGTAGCGGAGGCTCTGGACAGATTGGTTCACATCAACAAGTTCAAGGAAGATGAATGACAAGATGATTTAGCCTAATAGGATAAAAAAGGACAAGTAGTTAAAAGAAGGGAAGGACAAATAAATAGAGGTCAAGGAGGTCACTGGGGACAAGTATGTCAACGAGAATAAAGGTGGGTAATGATTTTTAAGAGGACCAAGAAGACAAAAGTAGATCAAAGTCAAGGAGCCTATAAAGATAAATTGGTTTACATCAAGAAATGCAAGGAGGATGGTGTTGAATGGTTAAAACGTGACTTGGTTCAACAGAACAAGTAGTTAATGAAAGAAAGGAGGACAAATAGAAGTCAAGAGGGTTACCGACGACAAGGATCTCGTGGATAAATGAGGACAAAGAGGGTAATGAGGTTAAAGAGAACAACAAAGACAATGAAGTTAAAGAGGACAAGGGAGACAAAAATACGTCGGAGACAAAAGGACGTCAAGAGGTCAAAGTTGAGGAGGATGAGGACGAAAACAATTGGAGGACAAAAGAAGTATAAAGGGAGGGCAAAAGGAGTTTAAGGCAAACATGGGTATTAGGGAAGAAAATCAGGTTAAGAACAAAATGAGGTTAAAGACGGCAAAAAGAACAAACGAAGGTGGAGTACGAGCAGAACAAAAAGAGATGAGATGTTAACGATGACAGAGAACCAAAAGATCTCAAAAAAAATCTCAAAAATGTGAAAAAGGTCAAAATGTTTGTTTATGAAAAATATAAAAAACGTTTCATCATTCATAAAGTACGAAGAATATTGTAACGTTTTGTCCAGTTTAGGGTTCGTAAGGTGTGAAAAACTCAAATTCCACTTTCAACTAACACTATTTATTTAAATAAATACAAATACGGAATAAACACTATATTACTAACACAAATTTGTTTTTGTACAATTTATATTCGACTATTTTACGGAGCTCGCGATGATCATTGAAAGATTAAATCATCCCGCCTCGATATGCCTCTCTATACAGGGCGAGTCAGTTTTTGTAGACAAACTTTAAAAGAAGATAGAACACATGTTTTACACACGTAGAACAGATGTTTTACATGTAGAACACATGTTACGTCCAATTGAGCGTCCAAGATCATTTCACTTCATTCTGGCACTGCCGTATCCTCTGCCAGGACAACTCGAACCGTTTCCTCCGTCTTTCGATATAACACGATTTCCTCGCCATTTATTTTCAGGACACTGTTCTTGCAGTCCAATTCAAATCCCTTGGTGTTCATATCGTCCATTCCCAGAATAAATTCATCTTCGATTTCGGCTACCAGTGCTCGATGTTCAAATGACACGTTTCCAATAACAATGGTGATAATGGTCTCACCACGAAGATAGCGGCATCTCCAATTGCAGTAAGTAGTCGCCAGTTGGTCGGTGTAATTTTAGCCGTTGTTCCCACAATGTCTGATCTGATGATGGTTTTCGTCGCAACTGTGTCCAATAGAAGCACTCTTTCTTTTCCGTCGATTAATCCATCGACAAAAACATTATTAGACGGGCGTTGAAGAGATGCGACTCGTGCTATTTTCCACTGCAAGCCAATAGAAGGGCTTGCTTCTTTGAGGTTGACCATTGCCCCTTACGGTCAACCTCTTTTAGTTTTCCGACAAGGGTGACGTTTTCTTGTTCCTAGGGCAGCAACGTACCGCAATTGAAACACCGAATTTGCCTCTTATCTAACCTGTCCTCGACGACTCGCCTAATCTCTGCTTCATTACATGTTCCTTTTTCAACATTTTCCTCCATCTTGCGGACCGGATTCACTTTTGGAACTTTGTTTAGCGGCTTCGAATTCCAAAGCTCGTGCCAAAGCGTCCACCAACTTGCTGGGACGAGCGAGAATCAGGGCTTAACGGGTCTCAGTATCACGCAGGCCATCTAAAAATGCCTGCACGGCTAATCATTCCATGACGTTCTCTGGCGTAGATGAGTAAGCCAAACGAACTAACTACGCTATGTCCGCTTCAAATTCCTCCAGTGATTCGTTATTTTTCTTCAACTGCGAGTGGTAGACATGCTCGAGATGGAACTGACCATATCGCATTTCCAGATGTCGGACCAGTTGATGGTAATCCTCTTGTTCTTCAAGCGAAAGCGTCTGCAATATATCCGTGGCGTCGCCGCGTAACCCCAACGCCAGCGCTGTAGCCTTCTCCGCCAACGACCAAGCATTTGCCTTAGCTGCAGCCTCAAACTGTCGTAGATAATTGACCCAGGAACTCTTACCATCAAACTATGGTGATTTCATGCGAATTTTCGAAATTTCTCTATTACCCACCGTTCAATTCGGGTTTACTTAACCTCTCAATGTCGCTACCACGTGTAGGACTGACCACTTGCTGTTCTCCTTTTTCTAAACCCAACATTGCAAATTTTCTTTCCATTTCTAGAAACTTATCCTGGAATTCTTCTTCAACGGTAACCAATTTATTTCCCCTAATTTTCCGTCCCCAAATATTCCCCAAATTCGCCTATTTGTTTCTAGAGGCAACTAGAATTTTCTGTAATTTTCTTTTCTAACTCTCTTAAATTACCAGAATTTTCGACCAACTTTTGCTGCAACCTCCTTGAGTTTCCAGGTTTCCTCTAGTTTCTGTTCCAAGTTAGTAGAATTTTCCAGCAATTTCAGTTCTATATTTATAGAATTTTCCAGTAATTTCAGTTCTAAATTACTAGAATTTTCCAGTAATATATGTTCTAAACTTTATCTCAAATTTCCAGAATTCTCTAATAATTTCTGTTCTAACCCTCTTAAGTTTCCAGAATTTCTATCAATTTCTGCTCGAACTTTCCAGAACTTTCCAATAATTTTTTTAATGCCGAATTTATGTCACCAGCAATTTCGAATAAATATGTGTCGGGGTTTCACCTTCATTTTCTAGGGCTTCCATAAACATTTTCTGTAACTCGACCTTTTTCCCAGTGGTTTCACACTCCCGTTCTTCAAGTTCTCTTTTCACATCCTTTAAGGTAATTTAATAAATATTGCCGAAAAGCCATTTCACAGTTTTTTTTTTCACACCCACACCTGACGGCAATGTAACGATTTTTCCACTTTAGGGTTCGTAAGGTGTGAAAAACTCAAACTCGCACTTTCAACTATTTATTTAAACAAATACAAATACGGATTAAACACTATATTACTAACACTAATTTATTTTTGTACAATTTATATTCGACTATTTTAAGGAACTCGCGATGATCGTTCAGACTAAATCATCCCGCGTCGATATGCCTCTCTATATACCCGATTGACTGGTGCCCGCATATTGCAACATTCGGCTCGAAAGAAGTCGAAGTTTGCGGAAGTTCGGGAGGCTTACGAAACGTGGTGACGTGTAGGTGAGTCACCCTTATTTTACTGCACGGCGATTTCGCCACAATATTCAGTCATTTACGAAGAACGTTCTTTTTCAAAGAAAGAACATTTGAAGATAATATCCGACGTTTATTAACGTCACTTTTAGGTAAAATTTATAAGTATAAAACGCAACATTCCAAACAAGCAATATTATAAATATTTAGGTATGTTCATATACAAATTAAATTTTTTGTGTGTGGTCATCACTCATCAGATATCGGCCAGTTATGAAAAAAGACAACTAGAAGTGAGATAGATAAGAAGCAACTGCATACGCATCAAAGGTAGTGAGGGAATAAGACCAACCCTCTCACCTCATGCTAGTTAGAGAAGTGTAGAATTTGTCCGTGTTTACAACTGGCCGATGTCTGATGTACACATACGATATATATATGTAATATACTACTGTGCAATGTTTTTTCAGCAGTTTGTTCTTAACAAAATGGTTGCGAAATGTGCAATAGTTCACCATGTAAAGTCTTGAGCAGGTGAAGGCTCTTACGTGGCTGGCTTAAGTTCGCGCCCGAGTCACGTGACTTTTTTTTAATGCAAGCAATTTTATATCACCAAATATTTTCTTTTAAATAATTAAAATGAGATATTAATTGATATTAAATTTCAAAAATATATACCTATATATTCGTTATGTCGTTAATTATTATGATCATTACCTTTTTTACATATCGTAAATTCGAAACAAAAATTCTCAAAAAAAAAAAACTTTTTTTTTCTTTCTTTCATATTACCCACTAAAGAAAATTTCTAAAAAAAATAAGTCATATGTAAAGTCTCGACTTTTGACCAAAAAATGGCAGCAAAATATACAGTGAATATGTGCAATATTCTCAGAATATTCCCAAAAAATACCGTTACATTTCATTTTGTCACGAACTAAGCAGTGAGAGTTTAAAAAGTTACTTTTCAGATACAATTACCATATATAGGTACTATTTGGATTTCGTTAAACTTAATATTCAATATTTCATGTTGTAGTAATTGTAATAATTTATTACAACAATATATATTTTTCAATTTATGATATCCCAAAGCAAAAGTTAGGTATCTATTGTGCCCAAAACCTCACGGTATACAAATAGAAGGTAGGATATCGCGCAGCCGGGCGCTATGACTATGACGTCAGCTTGTGCCCACTTTTGTCCGCCGAGGAGGGTGTTCTGAAGGTACTTGATAAGTTTGTGCTAGTTTTTATATTTTTGAGAGCAAACATTTGTTAAACTGAGGTGTGCTGTATACGGTTATAATACGAACAAGCGTTCTAAAAACAATTTCAAGTTTTTTGGCTTTCCCAACGATGAGAAATTGAAAGCAAAGTGGAGGCATCTGTGTAAACGCGAAGATACCTTCAGTGTTAATAATGCCAGAATTTGTTCAAATCACTTTGTTGATGAAGATTATGAGCGAAATCTAAGACATGAGTTGCTCGGATACCAACCGAAAAGATTTAGATCTTTGAAGAAAGAAGATGTTCCATCAAAAAATCTTTCCAATAGAGAAAAAAATCCGAGCAAGTCTGATCGAGTACGGCAGAAAAACGGCAGGACAAGAAAACTGTGGAACAAATTTTAAAAGGGTTTGTTTAAGTAAACTTCCTTGTCTGTGTTTTTATTATGTTGTAATAATTATATACAGGATAGCCACTAAAAACTATTCAATTGTATAAAACAATTTCCGAACATATCCATTTTAGTTGTAAAGATAACTTTACATAGCGATCCTACTATTTCGGACCTAAAACTATCTTTGTTACCTAAGGATCTTATTGTAAGTTATAATTATTAACTATCATATTATTATAAATTATTAACTAAGGATCTTATTGTATTTACCTATTAACATTAATTGTATCATCTCAATAAACACTGTTATTTTTTATTATTACTTTATAATATTTTTTGACAACTCCTGCTTTACCTAAGACATATCTCTTTAGAATAAGAAAAACTGTTTGCTACAGGCAAAACATAAGTGCATATTTCAAATTAAACTCGTAATAAAATATTTAGAATATCTATATTTAACATTAGTTAATATTTATATTTAACATTAGCCGCGGCAATAGCTCAGTGGGCAAAGCGCCAGGTGAGTAGATGGCGATTACTCCGAGAGCTATTATCCGCGCGGGTTCGAATCCCGCCTGTGGCAATTGGCACCTGTCACAGGGTTTGGTTGTGTGTCCTACGTCCATGTGTATTCTCCCTCTGCACAGTTGTAATGACTCTTAGAGGGAGAATGTCAATTTCTGTGATGTGATTTATTATTATTATATATTATTAACATTAGTTAAAGTTTGACCAACAATTATATTAGATGGTAGGTATATTGAAAATATATTTATTCAAATCAGTAATTTATTACTTATTTGAAAAATAATATTTCTTTAAATCGCTCTACTGTAAAAGTGTTGAATAAATATATAAAAAAGTGATAGAAACAAAAAAATCCATGTATTATTATTTATTAAAATCCGTAATCATATCAAGTTGCCTGGATCATATATGTTTCTAAAAACAGCAACACAAATATTGTTTTTTAGCCACAATCATTTTATAAAGTAGCTGTATTTTATTTTCATTGAACTGTGTAAAGTGACATCCACTAGTGAATTAAAGTAACAAAGTATAGAAACCAACAGAGCGCCTACCAAGTTGACACGACTTTTTAAAATGCCACTCGACGTGACACTGAGATATATTTTTTATAAATTAAATTCAGATGATACTTGCTCTGATTGTGAATAAAACTTTGTATTACATTTGTTTTACACATGTAGTTGTTTCATCCATTCAGAAAATTAAAAACTCGAATTTCGTTTTCGCGGGTAAACATCCTTTCATGAACAAAACACTTTCTAAAACACTTTCAATAAATTATTTATAAATTATTTCATCGTTCCAATTCCACGGTCGATATTTATCAAAAATTATCTCCACATATGTAACATATCTACATAAATAATAAGATTAATGAAAAATAGCAAAAATATAAAGGAAAATAAAACGACTTCTTATGGCAAATATTGAGATCGTGGACACAAGGTAACGTCATTGCGCAAAGCGGTACGTATTTCAAACGCCTAGATACCATACCTTCTATTGTAATAATACCGTGCCAAAACCTATTATAATTTTATTTCAAAATGGTTGCGTTTTTCAATTGTGCAGCTTGTCCCGTTTTGTATAATCTATTTTATTAAAATGCCAAAACTAAATATTAAGTCAGCCTAAAAAGTAATCTAGTCCCTTAGTAAGAAGTTAGAAGTATATAATAATAGTGATAATTATCAAACAAGATTTAGCTTTTGGTTCAAAAGAGTTACATGACATATTCTTTTTTTCTGACAAAAATCAGTCACCTAAAAAACAAAATTATCAAGCACTTTTTTTATGTTGATAATAAATAGAAAGAAAGGTCTTTTCATTCTCTATTCAAAACTGCTATGGTTTTAAATTTTATTGCAGAAATTAACAAGAAAAATATTTTTCTCCAGCATAGGAATTTCGTTACATTAAAATAATAAACAAATCATTATTTATTAATGCAGCAGATGTTCAAAATGCATGCCTCCAGCATCTTGGCAGCATCCTAGACGTCAATAGAAATGTCTTCTAACATTAGTTAACTGACATCTGCGGGGTAATCGACCTAATTGCAAGTGTTATTCTTCTTCTTAAGTCAACTAAATCGTCGGAATTGGTTTTGTAGACCATACTTTTTACATATCCCCATACGAAGAAGTCTAACGGCGTGAGATCAGGTAATCGTGCAGGTCATTCTACAGAATCACGTCTCCCAATACAGCGATTTGGAAAGATTGTGTGGAAATATTGCCGGACTTCGACTTCGTAATGTGCTGGTGCCTTCTGGAACTATATTGCATTGCCTTGAAGTTGTGGGTTTCCTTCAGCTGGATACAAGTTTGCCATCGTCGGTACAACATTATTTTGGAGCAGCGCTAAATTAGTTTCTCCATTCAAATTGCCGTCAATGAAGAAGGGACCAATGATATTTTCTCCAATTATTCCTGCCCAAACATTAACTTTCTCAGGGTTTTGCGTGTGTAGTTCCCTCATCCAGTGAGTATTTTCTCTCGACCAATAACGACAGCTTTGGCGATTAACATGGCCGTGTAGTGTAAATGTAGATTCATCCGCAAATAAAACATTTTCTATTTGTAAAGTATTGTCATCTACCATTTGCATCATTTGTTCACAAAAGAGAATCCGTCTATCAAAATCGTCTTCCGCGAGCTCATTAGTTGATACCAGTTTATATGGGTGGATCTGATTTTCTGTCAATACGCGGAGAATCGAGGAATGGCTAATATTTAATGCTGATGTTTGACTATTTATTATTATTTATTGCTTATTGCTGATGTAATAAGATGTTTGACGACTCGACGTATGTGGATTTTCTTCAAGCATAAGCATTACGTCCAATTTCTGATCATCACTGAGTTAATTGGGAGGATTTTTCTTTAGCTGCCGTACATGGCCACGTTCCCGAAACTGCTTCTCTATTTTACTTACGGTACCTTGAGATATCAGCGGCAACTCCGGATATTTTTCTTGAAAATTGACAAATAGTGTTACTTATAAAAGTTTTATTTTAATGTAACGAATTTCCCTACGCTGGAGAAACATATATTTTTTCTTGTTAATTTGTGCAATAAAATTTAAAACCATAGCAGTTTTGAATAGAGAATGAAAAGACCATTCAAATGAAATATCACAAGCCCCTATTTCCAATTTGAAAATTTAGGGGTTGTAGCTATCACCTGAAGGGGGTTGAATTATCGGGATGACATTTTTACGTCGCAAGATGTCATTTTAGAATTAGAAATGGACGTGTCTCAGGATTTTACTAGCGAGCTACTGAATTTATTCCATTTGGCTGTTCCACACTGTATTATAAAATATAATGTCTTTATAACAATGTATATGCTAAAAATGTCAAATATATTGTTTACCTCTACTGCTACCTTGAAACTCTACTGACATATCAGGTAAAGGTTCCCCTCTAATTAAATCTAATTTAATTTTTTTTCGTAGGAGGTGAGTGAAGTGTTTTCATACTTTTTTTATCACAATATCAATTTTATTCAAAATATATTGTGAATAAAACTACACTCTCACATAAAAATATTATCACAAAAAAACTAACAGACTGAATACGACACAATACCTTATTATCAATAATCACTGCAATCATAAGTTTTACATTATTCAGGCTCAACCCCATGTCAATTGTCAGTGGATAGAAAAACATAAGCGCGAATCGGTTCTGTCTGATCTGCAGAACCGAAATGTCGTTAAAATCTGCGTTTCTTGTGACGTCTTACTTGTCGCTGGTTGGTTAATAAGCCATTAAATTTCACAGTTCGCGGTATACAGACTATTAACTGCTATGCGTTTGTAGACTGCCATTAGGTTCATTTTATTACTTTTATGTATAATTAAGTGATTATTTGTTGACCTTCATGTAATTTATTTCTATAATTGAAAAATTCCTTTGTTTATATAAAAAAATATAGGTCATAATATATTTTATTTATAGTGAGACAAAAATTCGACTTACCCGCATTTTAACACACTTATTTTTTTCAGCATCTGATGTGACACATAGAGTCATTACTTTAACTGGGCATGAACGTATAACCGTTACTATTTTAAGTGATTCTCCCAAAAAACTGGAATATGTCTGTTGGCTTTCAGGAACAGGGGCAAGACCTACAGTTGCATCCTAAAACAAATAACATAACAAACACCTACACATGCTGTGACGTTTGTGAAGTTACAGTGACAACTGACAGTTTATTAAGTTTTATCATCTATGTAGTAAGTCTATAAGTATATTTTATACCCTATTTAGCTAGTAAAGAAGTGTATAGAATGACTGTGAACATTCTAGAACAGGCAGATGAATATTCTAGAGCAGGTTAAAACTATAAATAGCAGTGTTGTTGCGTAGTAGTAAGTTAGTTCTGATTCGAATGTTACAGAGTTGTAATCACATAATTATAAAGCGTTTCAAGTGGAAAGGTGAATTCTTTAAGGCAAAATACATAATATTTTGGTGACAGCGGTGGAATAATTGGAGAATTTGGAGACGATTTTTTTTTTATAGTGAATACGCGATTTACAAAATACGATGAGGAAATGACGACCATAGACGTAAGTGAAATATTAACATTTTTTCAACAAGGACGACAGGAAGACGAACGACGACGACAAGAGGGAGAAGAAGCGAATATGCGACATCAGTACTCGCAACCGCACTTTTCTTATGGAAAATGGCTTTGGGCTAATTTTCTTGAAATTTTGCAGATTGATAGTTCTCAACATATAGATCAAAAGTCAATGGACACAAAGCCCCATAACTCCTCCTTCACCCCCAAAAACCACCTCCCAGCACTTTTCTAATGGAAAATGACTTTCGGCTAATTTTCTTGAAATTTTGCAGGTTGATAGTTCTCAACATGTATATCAAGTCTTAATGGACACAAAGCCCCATAATCCCTCCTTCACCCCCAAAAACCACTCCCAAGGGGCTAGGGGGGATATAACAGATTTCTGAATGTAAAACAATTTATTCTTGTAGTCCACCCAACGACTACCCCAACAACCACCCCTTTGACCCTTCAACCACCGACCATCTAACCCCTCCCCTCCTACGTTTCTCCACCCCCACCACGAGCCATCCTATGGATTTTCCTGATTACTGAATTACCACGTAGGCAACCAATGATACTTCAACCTCTGGCCATGTAACCCTCATGCAAATCAAGAGTCTCAATGGGCACAAAGACTTTAGATACATGTACCCACGTTGCAAGTGTCTTATGGTACTTAGGGTATGCACGAAATGATGAACATCTTGGAGTCTAAATAATTGATGAATGATATATCAAAACACCATTCATCAGTAAAATCCATATGGTGAGCTTTAGTAAAGGGGTGGGGGTGAAGTGGGAGTTATGGGACTTTGTGCTCATTGAGACTTTTGATCTACATGAGGGTTAGATGGTCAGAGGTTGAAGTGTCATTGGTTGCCTACGTGGTAATTCAGTAATCAGGAAAAATCATAGGATGGGTCGTGGTGGGGGTGTGGAGACGTAGAAGGGGAGAGGTTAGATGGTCGGTGGTTGAAGGGTTAAAGGGGTGGTTGTTTGGGGTAGCCGTTGGGTGGACTACAAGGATAAATTGACATTCAGAAATCAGTTATATCCCCCTATCCCCTTGAGGGTGGTTTTTGGGGGTGAAGGGAGGGGTTATGGGGCTTTGTGCCCATTTAAACTTTTAATCTACATGTTGAGAACAATCAACCTGCGAAATTTCAAGAAAATTAGCCGAAAGCCATTTTCCATAAGAAAAGTGCGGGGTCCTTTGCGCGTCAAAAAAGTAATAAACACCACGTTGATCGAGTTTTCTGGGGGAATTCTTGATGTGGTACAGCAGATTGACAAGGTAGGCCGTTTTTAGGCCTAGGGAATTTTAGACCTACCTACCTAAAAATAAATCGAATCGAGAAGGAGGTTCAAGAAAATAAGTATCGACAAAAATCGACAGAAAACTACAAGACACCAAACGGCAAGTACAAAAAGAAATATTTGAAAAGATAAATGGACTTGAGCACCAATTGCATCGTACTTCGATAGCCGATTTAGATGATTCGGCCTCACCAGGTACTTAGCTACAAAACAGTACACAAACTGCTGAAGCCTCCCCCGTACGATGGACAGTCATCATGGTCCATGTACTGTAGACAATTTGAGGATGCCGCAAATTGCCCAAGAATCGGAGAACATCGTTATTGCAAAAGATGGAAATAGTGAAGGTTTGAATACCGGATTGGTCGAGGGTAATGGACGGAAAGATGGTTGATTAGTCGCAAGAAGCCTAGTATAAATGAATAACCAAATTCCTGGAAGTATTGCCAAAATATCGTACAAGAGAGACCGTCAACCGGAGCAGAGATCAAGAGTCAGGAGCCCAAATTAAAGAAACTGAAGAGAAGACATCACAGGACACCGAAGACTTCACAGCAAAGAAATAGGCGCTCCCTTACCACGGATCAAAAACATCGTTCCAAATCGCCAGCGAGAAATTCTAAAAACGACAATTAGTCGATGCTAGAAGGCGCGTGTCGATTACTAAAAGCCTGGTAGTCCATGGGTACTTGGATGATAAATGGTGTTCTTTCGTCATTGACACTGGTACCACAAGAGCTATTCTTCGGCCTGGCGTTGTCAAAATCATCAACAGAACTATCTAAACATGTGAAATTTGAAACAGCTACCGGAGAACTGATTCCTGTACATGGTGAACTAAATGTAAAAATTCAACTGGATTCGAAAATCATGTATCACCGAGTTTTAACAGCTGTTATCAGAAACGACTGGATATTAGGACTAGACATAAGAAATAGTTATCGCCCCCAAACTTCAAGACAGTCAATCTAACTAGTCAAAAAAAACTAGAAGGATCATCGTTAAAGAAGACACCCATATTTCCCCAAGGATTGGATAATATTGTTATTACAAAATTTTATGGAAACGGTGAAGGTTTGTATACTAGATTAGCCGAGAGTAATGGAGGGAAAGATGGTTTATTGGTCGCAAGAAGCCTAGTACAAATGAATAACCAAATTCCAGTATGGATTGTCAACATGTCGGACAAGAAAATTATTCTTACAAAGAATTAAGTACTTACTAGGACATTGTGAACCAGTTGAACGTGTAGTTAAATGCGAGGAAGTCAACCAACTTCAGCCGCTTCAAGCAAGGCAACGTGATCCAATTATTACAAAATCTCCTCAAAAACGCCGCTCATTTGGAACCAGAACAAACTAGAAGCGCTAAACAATTCCTCAGGAGATACCAGGATTTCTTTGCCAATCGAAACATCACCGGCAGAACAAGTCTGTGGATCATCAATCTTAGTAATTTGGAGGATATGGAGTAATTTGGAGGAAATGTTCCCTATTTCAAAAGCAAGTAAACTTCCTAGGACACATTGTATCTGCGGAAGGAATTCAAATCGACCTCAGGAAGATTTCTGCAATCTAAGAATGGCCCCGACCAAGAGATAAACATCAAGTAAGAAGTTTTCTTGGACTTACCTACTACAGGAAATTCGTAAAAGGTTTTGTAAAAATTGCTAAACCTCTATATGGTCTCACTGAAAAGTCTGGAAGACACTTTCTACTTAGGACAGATCATAACGACCTGCAATGAATTTTAATGGATGGAGAGACTACAGCAATATAATTTCAAAATAATGCACCGAAGTGGAAAAATCCATAATAATGCAGCCACATTATCGAGAGGAACTTGTTTAGAACAGAAATGTTGCTACTGCCAGAAGATCGAGACTAAAGAATCTTCATATGAGACTTGCAATGAACTAACTGTTAATGGCAATAACAGTACAAGTTGAAGATGAATGGTCCTCGGAGGAATTGAAAAAAAATCCAGAAGAAAACGACCTGAAATTAATCCGGAACTGGGTAAAGAATAGAGTTCGACCAACTTGGTAAGAAATTTCCGAATATAGTACGACTATCAAGGGACATTGGGCTCAAAGGAGTTCCCTTTGTCTTCGCGATGGCCTACTGCACCGGAAGTGGGAGAGCCCCGATGGAGTATCCGCAGTCTACCAGTTGGTCTTGTCTAAAGCAAGAATCCACCAAGTGTTAGAAGAACTTCACAATAGCCCAACCGGAGGACATTTTGGAGTAAACAGGACTTTGTTGATTTTTTTTTCAAGTGCTGATATTGCTATATTTTTTCTAAGTAGGCTTGTGTCAACATTTGTCAAATTTACATGTAATTAAATTATTTTGATTGAGCTCAACATGCCTTATACCAATGTCGCTGGTTTAAGAAATACAGCTTGTTCAAATTTTAAATCAACAAAAATACATTGAACCTTTTAAGAGCAAATAACTTAAAAATCGATAGATTTAGACGACCTAAACAAGAGTACCTTTTCTCTAAGAATTGAGCGTTCTTTCAGTTCTCGACTTGTTTTACGCATGGCTCAACAGATAAAAGAAATGAGTTTTAATTAACTTTTGATGTCTTCTGATTTAATTTTGATGTCTAATATCTCCAGTTTAGTGTTGGCCCATTCTTTCACCCATTCATCACCCATTTTTTCAACCGTTTTTTTATTAAACTTTTGTTAGTTATGTTGTTAGTTATTTTGTTAGTACAAAAATGGTTTTAATTACAATTTGGCTGTCTTAACATGAAACTATTAGTTATCCTCAAAGGAAAAAGTCAATTTCGATTCAACCATGTCTCAAATACTTCTGTGCATAATTTTATTTCAATATTTCACACAGTGTATTCAGCACAAATAACAAATTTTCAAAAAATGATATTTTTGTTTGGCTCCGTACTTTTCATAGTTAGTTTTATTGATATGAGTTTAGTATAGAAAAATTACTTCATTCTGAAGAAAAATTGTGGTCAAAAATATGGCAGTTCTTTTAAACCCACTTTCTTAAAAAAAAAAAAAGCAGAAATTTCTTTAAAAAAAAAGAAAAAACAACGTGCCCACCAGATCTTGGAAACGGCTTGCAAAATGTTTGCGAAATATTTTGTCACAAAATATAGAAGTTTTTTTATACTTAGAATTTTATCGAAATTTCGAGATCTGGAAAAGCTGTGGTAATTTGAATTAGTATTTCACACCAACATTTCGTTAAGATTTACAATAGCTACATCTTTAAGCAAAATGAAAATTTTGCAAAAACTACAATAAAACAAAATATATTCACTTGGTAGAGAAGAACATCGACGAGCAATGAGCTGACATTGATGTCCTCAATAAATTTCTAGCAGAAAACAACTCTCGAAGGGTCATGGCTAAAACGCAAGCCATAGCTAGAAAGGCAAAGATAAATCTCAGTAATGCAGACCATCGGCAACAACTGTTGAATCTCAAAGAACTGCTAAGACAAACGGCGAAAGCGAAGGGTACCAGGCTACATGGATACAACAAGCTGACAAAAAGAAAACAACAGAATGCTGCCTTCGAGAGTAACCGAAAGAAATTCCTGAGAAGTTTGGAGAAACAGGATGAATACCAACATGCAGAAATCGATCCAGCGTGATTCACAACATATTAGAATTCTATATGGAAGTTTGATGCTGCATAACCGAAGACCTAAAGACCCATCACGTGTCTGTCCACAATATATTCACGTCCACAGTTATTCACATCCGTCATATATGAAAAAATTTATCATCACTGCTTGGAAAACAACGTCTTTGAGGAAGAACAAAAGGGATGCATCAGATGCGCAGCGGGTTATAAACATCAACTGACAATCGACGCTGTGGTTTTGAAACAAGCCCAAGTAAAAATAAGAAACTTGCATATGTGTTACATCGACTACAGCAAGGCCTTCGACTCGGTACCTCACGATTGGCTACTTAAAGTCCTGGAAATTTACAAAGTACCGGAGCCCTTCTTCAACATCTTATACATTCATGGAAAACAAACATCTGGGTTTCTGGAGCGAACACAAGTCACGTTGAGATCAAGAAGGCAATCTTTCAAGGTAATTCACTCTCACCGGTTTGGTTCCGTCTGGCACTCAACCCATTATATACACTACTGAATAAGACAACAGCTGGGTACAAGATAAATGTGAGAAACCCAGCAACACTCACTCACCTGCTCTACATGGATGATTTAAAACTATTCAGTGGATCCAAGCCAAAATTCCAGGCTCTCATTGAAACTACCAATACCTTCGGCGACGACGTCAGAATGTCTTTTGGCCTGGATAAATACACCACACTGAGTATTGCGAAGGGAGCACCTCATAACAACCCAGAAACCCAGAAGTGTATGCCGACATTCATCAACTACCACCGGAAGAGCAATACTGTTACCTAGGAATGTGTTAAGATAACAAGATCAACCACACACCGCTGAAGAAAGAATTTCAAACGAGCTGAAGCGCCTATGGAAACTGGAGAAGGTGGAGACATACGCCCTAGTAATATCGGCAGAGGGTGATAACGACCAGATTCACCAAGAACATTGCGGAATTGTGACTGTCTTATATCACTGTCTGCAGCAAGAATGGGTGAATGTTTCCCAGCAAATGTTGACACTGAGAAGTGTGACTATAAAGTTGGTGAAATGAAGTAGTTACGCGCTACTGCAAAATGCACGCATTACATCCCCAGAAATATTGTAGTCAGCTTAGATAAGAAAACTTTATCAAAAGGTACGTTCGTAATTATACCAAATCAGTTGTTGTCTGTCGTTGTCTTCATGTCGCTTCGCTCAAACTTTTTATAGTTTACTTTTAGTACACTATAAAAACTTATATACTAATCTTTATTTTTAAATAAAGATTAGTTTTTTTTCGTAGTTTTTAAAAATGGCTTTTTCATTATCTTGAAATTAAACTGGCGCAGTCGGTAGGATATCGAAAGCAATCAATAAATTGAACAGCATTCGTTTCAACGGTTTATTCGATATCCGGAAAATACAACCCAAAATCCATCTGTGGAGGACATCACGAACCAAAATCCATCTGTGGAGGACATCAGGCAACTTCCCAGTTGGGATCGAAGGCTACAAGATCTACTATGAGAGTAAGAACTTTACAATTCATACTTTATTCCCTTAATCATTTTCACGACACCCCGGTAACAAGGGTAGCAGATGTTCAGGAGTAGGAAGATTGAGACCTGAATGCGGACCGAGCCAAAAGTGAGTGAAAATATTAATTTCTTTGAAATCTAATCGAGATCATATTAGGGAAATTAGGTTTAGTTAATGTGGTAAATCTTTTTTAAGATCATATCAAGTATTAAAATCATTATTGATCATTAAACCTAATTAAGATTTTCCTCTTCTTCATTCAATCACAAAAAAAAAACTTTGTTTCTCTAAGTTTATTCACTTATTCAAGTTCAAGAAATACGATATGGCTATGGAGATAAATTATACACTAGTTAGATTAGTTCTAGAAAAAATTCCCGTGTACGATGGTGATAAAGACATGTTGGAAATTTTTATCTCAGCTATTTTCCTTTTATTTCTCTATATTCCTTTATTCTGATTAATAGTAAAAAATTCAAATATAAACCAGTTAGGCGAACATTTACAAAATTATATTGAGTACTGCCCTGAATGTATAGAATATAGCTTTCACAATTATTTTGATGGAGTAATAGGAATCAATTTCCTCAGGGATCTAAATTTAAATATTGATTTTAAAACTCAAAAATTAATTGGGAAGAATTTTTTCGATACCGTTTCACTACATGCAAGAGAATAAGAAATTCACATTTAATTTAATGCTTAACTCTCATGAAAGAAAAGCGATAAAACTACCAGTGAGTATTCCACAAGGAAAAATTCTCGTTACTGAACAACAATGACACAATATTACGATAAATAATTCCTTAACATTATTATTATTAACAACATTAAAACGGTCAGGTATATATTGAAATAGAAAATAAGTTAAATTCACCATAATCATTAACACTTAACGCGGAAGTACCTTGCGAAAAATTTGATTCTACTGAACATGAGTTATTCACAATAGAACACATTTTGGACAATAATTATACAACCGATTTTCGACCCATAACGAATTTAGAATCCTTATTAAGAACAGTTCACTTAAATTCAGAAGAGAGATTATTAAAACTTTGTAACCAATTCAAGGATATATTTCATAAACCTAATGAAAAATTAACACTAACAGACCAACAATCGAGCCAAATATTAGTGTATGTAAAAAATAAGCAAAGGTTGTGTAATAGTGGGTTTCTTTATTATAGTGACTGTCAAAAATGGGCCGTGGTAAACACTGTACCAAAGAACAACGTCAAATAATAATAAAACTGCGAGACCAAGGGCATTCGTATAAATTTATTCAAAATGCAATTGGATGTTCTGCTAAAATGATAGCGAATGCCCTAAAATGGCAAGAAAACCCCAAAACAAGAGGATCAAAACGTAAAACAATAACACGAGAGGATAAACTTATTGTTCTATGGCAAAAATTGACCCATTTACAACAACAACTAGAATTAAACAAGATCTTAATTTAGCAGTAAGTAAAATAACCATTCACAGAAGATTAAAATAGTCTAATCTACTAGCACGCAGCCCCCGCAAGGTACCATTGCTACAAAAACGTCATGTACAGAAGAGACTGCAATTTGCCAAACATCATCTAGATTGGCCCGCCTCTAAATGGAGAAATATTCTATGAACGGATGAAAGCAAAATTGTATTATTTGAAAGCGGTGGACGGCGATTGTACGTTAGAAGGCCTACCAACACAGCTTTTTATCCCCGATACACCCTGAAGACAGTAAAGCACGGTGGTGCAAATATTATGATATGGGGATGTTTCTCATATTACGGAGTAGGACCAATTTTCTGGATTAAAGAGATCATGAATGCGGATCTGTATGTTCATATTTTAGAAAACATCATGCTGCCTTATGTAGATGAAGAGATGCCTCTAAAATGGATCTTCTTGCATGATAATGATCCAGAACATACAAGCAAGAAGAATAAACGGTGGCTTGCAGAAAAAGGGATTGAGGTTTTGGAATGGCCGGCACAGTCTCCAGACCTTAATCCCATAGAAAATCTGTGGGGACATTAAAGATACAGTGGCACGGGCTAAACCAAATAATGTTAACGAATTATGGCAAACTATGCAAGAAGCATGGAATACCATATCCCCGGAGCGTTGTAGGGACCTTGTGGATTCTATGCCACGGAGATGTCGCGCCGTAATACAAAACAGAGGTTATAACACTAAATATTAATTAGATGTTATATACGTTTCAATTGGATTTTTATTTATGTTATATTTAGTATTTTATTTGTTAGCTTACTAATACTGCTATTTTTATGAAACACTATTTAATTAACATGCATTTTTATTTTTTTTTAATAAAATACGGTTTCAGTTTTTGATCTATTATTTCTCTCATTCCTTCCTTAAAAATACCTTTACTACAAATTAATCACACCAGCGAGGTAATATTTAAGCACTATTGAATATTTACAGGAAAGTTAGTAGGTACTGCTATTTTTCTGAAAGCAACTGTATATATAAATATCCTCATGTTCATAAAGAACTTGTTAAAGAACCCATTGATCAGTATTTGCAAGACGGAATAATTAGGCATTCACAAAGCCCTTATGCACATCCAATCTGGATATTAGATAAAAAAAAAGGAAGCGTCGGATAAATAAAAATATCTAATGGTAATTCATTATAGTGCTCTTAAATCAAAAACAATTGATGATCGATATCTAATTCCAGATATTGATACCACCATCACCAAAAATAGCCATGCATAAAGATTCAA